>JBBJLR010000024.1:5306937-5321576 GCA_037577145.1 Brachypetersius gabonensis
CACGCATTGACGTCATCAATTGTGATCGGTTCCTAAGATCGGCCAAGTTTAACGAGTGCCGATCGAGTCATAAAATGAGATTATTTGCCGATCGATCGGCGCATCACTACTGTGAACCCAATGACCACAAAGTTCAAAACCCCACTTTCTACCATTGTAGAACAAGACACTTAACCCTCAGTTGCTCCAAGGGAACTGTCCCTGTAACTAATGCTTTTAAGTTACTCTGAATAAGAGCATCAGCCAGAAGATCCTTTACCTTATAGGGCCACATGCTAAAAAAAAGAAGCTTCAGAGCAGTTTCTAAGATATTTGTATGGTATATTTCCCCAAGATTCATTGTTTAAATTCCATGATTTTGATGAGAATATTACATATTTGTAATATGTTGATGTCAATGTCTTGTATCGTTGTGTGATACCAATTTAATCTGCTTTATTGGGTTCAGGAAATGGGCAAAGTGTACTAGCTTGGTTTGTTAAATGTGAACTTTTTACACAAAAAGAGTAAAAATCCCCTTCTTAATGGTGAATGTTGTTACATGTTGAACATCCAGTATTCTCTGTATATTCCCTATAAAGAGAGCCATTTTTTGCATTACACTCATTCTTGCTTAATTTCTCTTTTTTTTTTTTTTTGTCATTTTCTGGCTGACCACTGATGTAGTTTCAGAATGTAGGCCAAAAGAACGAGAACTGACTAGTGCCAACAAGGAAATATGTACTGCACTGTCTACAGGCTACAGCTGCCACAGGCACTCATCAAAGCCTTGATCGTGGCCGCCAGCCATCTGTCAGCCTTGTGTGTGCCAAGCCTAAGAATTTTCTAATACATAAAGGACTTCATAGGCACTTTTATTATGACAAACACCATGGCACTACCATCACCATGTTTGATTAGTACTATGATGTTCTTGGCAAATGCCAGAAATAGCAGGCTGTGTCCAAAAGTTCCTTGTCTGTCCACAGAACGTTCTTCCAAAATGCTTGGGGCAGCTGGTGGCCTAGTGGTTAAGGATTTCGCCCTGTGATCAGAAAGACCAGGTTCGATTCCCAAGACCGCTAGGCACCTCTGAGGTACCCTGAGCAAGGTACCGTCCCCACACACTGCTCCCCGGGCGCCGTGTTCATGGCTGCCCCCTGTTTCACTTGGTGAATGGGTTAAATGCAGGAAGAATTTCGTGCTGTTCACACTGTGTGCTGTGGTGTGTTCACACATGACAGAATGATCACTTTCACTTATTGGGAAGTTTCCAGGTGCTTCATTGTGTCCTTGGTGGAAGTTTGGCAATCTGGTCACTCCTGAGAAGATGCACTGCTGTTCCAAGTGTTCTGATTGTAGATTGTGGCTTCTACTGTAGTTTGCTGAAATCCCAGAGACTGAAAAATTGAAATAGAAATGCAATTCAATCCAACCTGTAATCTTCTCCTGGTTCCCTTTGATTTTATGATGGCTGTGTTTAACTTCTTGATTCTGGGGTTGAATTATCTCTTTCGTTGGTTTGATATAAGTTGGTTACATATTTAATTTTCTGTGCATTTTGTTTGTAAGTGTAATTTATGTAATTACTTGATCTACTTGACTTAGCTCTGTGAGCCCAGTGAGTGGCAATAAGCAGGTATTGTTTTAGATTGACCAGTTCTCTGATAATGTATAGACAGAGCCATGTGCTGTAGAAGCTGGTTGAAGAACCACAAAATAATGCTGTCCACTCTGAATCTCTTGTTCTTAAGTTACATATTGGTTGATGACCAAAAACTTTTTATAGAACTCTATAATGATGGTAGATAGTATTTTAGGGCATGAAACTCTATATTAAGTGACAGTGAGTGGCAAAAAAGCATGTTTCACCAGTGGCTAGAGCACCTGCTATTGCTGAAGTGCGTGTTGGGTCCTGCATGAGATTTTCAGGGCTGCAGGCAAGTATGCACTCCACTCTTTTTAGTGTCCACTGTTACCCTCACTACTCAGAGCAACATAGTTAACACATCTGCTCACTATTTAGCTGTGCCTCCCTGTATTGCTCTCTGGTTGCTCATGTGGCTCTCATGGAAGGCTTAACAGGTGTCAGTATGCTCAGCCCGTCTCTCCTATGTCAGGCTCAACAGCACTCATGAGCTTTAGTAAGCCTCTTAGACAAGGCCAGCCTGGGCTTACCAAAAGTAAGCCCGCCTGTTTGCTGACTGCCTAGTTTTGAAAGTGGCATAATAGCTGATATTTAGAAGTGCTGTGCATGTGCTTTCCTTTTTCTTTTTTTTTTTGATACATTAATAAAATTAGATATATGAGACTGGCAACCACTATCAAAAATAGAACTAGCTGTTAATGTCAGGTCTGCAGTGCACTGACTACAAAAGGTGCAATGCAATTGCAATGTGACAATGTGGATTCGTTTTGTAATTTGATGAGTCACTTAAGTGAAAGAGACCATTCTGTCATGTATGAACACACCATAGCACATAGCTCATCCAGTATTTTCCGATTCGGGGTCATTTAGTGAAGAAAACCGTTAAGTAGATACAGTTCTCATTCAAAGGTCTGGTTAATTATGCTCTCTGTACTTTGTCACCTTTCTGCTTGCAGGTATAAAGAGGGAGGGGAGGCTCTTCTCGTTCTTTTACCCTCTGAAGTAAGGGGTATGTTGGCTCAGCTTCAAGAGAAAAAAGTCCCCATCAACAAAATCCAGTAAGTGACTCCTTTATAGCATATACTGAGGAATTGTATTTCAGTGAATGGGAGAGAGGGAGGGAGAGAGAGAGGGAGTCCAGCATGTAGTCCCACTGCTTGCTGCCGTGTCTGGATGCTGGTTTATCAGCAGGCAGCAATAGTAACTGCTGCTGTGTGAGGAATGGATATGCCCCCATGCAGCCATGTGGACTGAAAATAGAAACCAAAAGCTTTCATTCTAAGCCAGAACAGATTTGGCTGCACTGCCCCATACACATTGGTGGTTGACCAGTAACACTTACAATGAAAATGCAAAAAATATATATATTTTATATATTTATTTTATATTATTTACTTAACAGCAACAGTTATTTTACTCGCACTACTGCAGATTTTTTAAAAATTCTTTTATTTTAAAGCTTGTTACTTTTTTGTGCACTTGTCTTGGCTTGTATTCGCAGGGTCAGTCATGCCTTTTCTTTTGTCTATATTAGCAAAATTATTGGGATGCCTGACTATTACACCAACAGGAGCTTTAATAACATATAATTCAGAAACATTAATATTAACTTGGTCCCCTTTAAAGCTGCTGTAATGTGTCCACCCCCATGTTACAGATTTATTCATCCAAAGTTAGTGGCTGACCATGATCAAATCCTCACAACAATGTTCCAACCATAGTATAAAGTCTTCCCAGAAGGGTACAGCAGCAAAGAGAGGACAGATTCCCCATGATATTCTTGATTTCAGAAGAAAATAATGTCTAAAAACCTATACAAATGCCCACAAGTGAATATACACTTATATGGACAAAAGTAATGGGACACAAGACCAATACGCCAGCAGGGACTTTAATGACACTGCATTCAGGTACATAGACTTTAATATGGAGCTGGTCCCTTTGCAGCTGATATAATGCCCTGGTAACTTGTTCTTCAGTAACAAAGTAGATAATATCCTGCATTGGAAATAGCATTGGTTTTATATTAGATCACATTAATGTTTAAGTTGAGATTTACAGAAAAATTTGAACTGCTGCTAGTAACTGTGTATAAGGGAATACTGATGTAAAAAGCTCCTTATTTGTTTAAAGACTTTGCAAATGAAATGTTATTGCATTTTGTTCATATACTGTACTATTTAAATAAGTGTTATACACATACACTACTTTTGACTTAATTATTTAATCTACATTAATATTTAAATATTTATTTTGATGCTTATGTAATCATAAAAATAAACAGATGGCGTAGACCCCACTAATTGCTAGTACTTGTACTTGTAAAGCCAATGTTGTGATGACAGCTTTAGATGCCTACAGTAACAAGAAATTAGCTTTTTGGCCCCTTTTTCTTGGCAAATTGCCTTCAGTCCACTAAGGTTATGAGGGGCCCTCTGGTGAACCTGCAATTTTAAAATCATTTGTACATTTTCTGTGGGATTCAGGAATCATTTTCACATTTTCTTCAGATGTTTTGACTGTGTGTTTGGGTTCATTGTCTTGAGCTAATCTTTTTTGGCTGATGATATTAAATTCTCCTTTAATATGTCCTGTGATACGACTCCATGCATGTTTCCTACAGTGGCATTTAATGTTTGGCAGCTGGTTCTGATGACATCCCTGGGCATGTCCATCTTCTGTTCGCCCAGTGCATAGTACCCATATGTTTCAGAAGGTAGTTGTTGTTCCCAAAAATACTCTCAAACAGATTTGAATGACTGCAGCCCTCACTTATAAAATAATGACATGCTTTAAGATTGTGAAGAGCTACATCTGCTCCTTTCTGCCATGCACTCTGGAAATCAGTCAGCTCAGTTCACATTGTTCAACCGTTCAGATTTTTAAAACTATAGCCACATCTTCACTGGACAGGAAGCTTCTGGGTCTGAGATGTCATTGCTCTCTGTGCTATTACATCCTAAGTATCTTGACTGGTGGAGAAGATGGACTGTCATATGTTCACCTCTCTTGTGCTCAGCACTGATTTTGTTCACATGATTGTGTGGCAAAGAGTAGCTCTAGCATCATCATACATTTTGTTGACACTGGACTTGATCACAATGAAAAGGCCTAGCTAGAATAGGTGGACCTGACATAATCCTGCCAGGTCCACTACTGCTCCTTTAATATCAGCAAAACAAAGTACCTGGTAGTGGGCTTTTGTAAGATGTGACCAAGAAGAAACACATTACTCTCCATCAAAGGTGCCCTATTGGAAAGGGTGAGTATCATCCAATACCTTGGCATACTCATCACCAAGGGCCTGCTCACACTACAACCCTGGTGAAATCACAGCAGTGTTTCTGTCACCTCAGTGTCTCAGAATGCCAAAACAAACTGTATAAATCTTCCACTCTGGTACCATTAATTAGGAACTTGGTGTTAGTTGGGAACTGATCTTCACAGGACTGTAAGGCATGCAGGGACTATTCTAACACCCCCTAGGACTTTTATACCACGTGGTGTAGCACTGTAGTATTATGGTGAAACTTCATCACCCAAACCAAGGACTCTCAGTGCCTACAGTCAGGCAGATGCTTCTACAACCCCAAGGCCAATATAGGAGCTTCCCCCCACAAGCCATCATAAATCTAAATGTAGCCCATACTGGAGTCTTAACTTCAGTACAGTGCCATTCATATATATCATATATATGAATGGGTTTTAACAGTTTTTGATCCTGCAGTTTGGTATAATTCTGATGTTGACTTCTTCCTTGATTTTTTTTTTTAGTACTGTACTGTAAAAAAGTACAGAAAAAGTACTGTACTTTTTCCATCGTACACTAACAGTCCGCCTTTCTGAGGGCCATCATTTTAAGACTACTGTACCTTGAAATGTAATAAACTTTAAACTAGAAATCACTACTCCTATTAATACATTTATTTGGTTATTTGATATAAAAATACCTTGGACACCTACAGATTTAGACAACAAAAGGTCATTTAGACAGTGTTACAGTACCATGTTTTTCAGAGTATTAATATTCTGTAATTGCCAGTAATCGGTAATGACTGTTACATTTGAAATATGATGCATTTTGGGCATTCATTTTATAAGAACTTGAACAAATCATCCTATACAATATAAAATACTGTACAATTCGGTTAGTAATTCTGGACATCACTACTTATCTGTTGTATAGCTTTCTGTTAATTATTTATGATTTTATAAAGTTATGAAATTGGTCAAAACTAGCTGTTTTTTACAGCTCTGGTACAAAAAATAAGGGACTACTACAATTTATTTTTAAATCATCTGATCTGAGTATGACAACCATTGCATGTCAGTGTCTGTTTAATTCCTACACAAACACCTCATTCTGCTTTATGAGGTGCTGATTAGTGATCACCTGAATCACCTCTTATTTCCTGAGGAAAAGTACAAAACCTCAGCTCTAATCAACACTCTCTTCTCGCAATGAGACCAGTTGGATGGTAAAACACTACTAGAAGTTCCTCAAAGGTCATTATTGCCATTTAGTTTGAACTAAAGTTTTCTTTGAACAATTCAAGTTCTGTAAACTGCACAATTTCTCTTATTTTGATGTTTTGTCATTTCCTATAAAATTATATTTTTGTTTTGAAATTACTGGATATATTGTCAGTAGTTCTAATAACTAAGGCAATGTGGTTCACTTTAATACTGGCACCTATAAAGATAAAACCTGAGCTGTACATAGAAGGCCGTTGTTGTTGTCCTCAATATGTGTATACAAATAAAATATGGAAATGAACTGTGGCACATTTGCTGTAATTTGCTGCTTTTTCTGTTCAGGGTGAACCCAGAGAAGTTGATGTCTGTGCAGCAGAAGCTGGAGGCCTTCCTGGCCCAGGAGAAGGAGCAGAAGGAGAGAGCTCAGAGAGTGAGTTCCAGTTTCTGACAGTTCCACATTGATTCTGCTCTAAATGAATTAAATTTTACTTATTATGTACTTGCATTGCTATAGAAGAAAAGCCAAAGCAGTTGTGTTCTGAATGTCAGCGGGGGGGCTGGAGCGGTTTGCTACTAATCTCTTTTACAGAGAGTGAAACTGTGTGAAGTGTGATGAAGCAAAAACATTGCTGCCTGTGGGTTTGGGTTTGTTTTGGGGTTTGTTTCTGTTTGTTTTTCTGTCCCATATTTGCATATGGTGTTCTTGGACATTGCTCACTGCATCTGTTCTTTCCCCCTTTATTTTCTCAACCACAGTGTTTTGTGTCTTACCTTCGCTCCATCTTTCTGATGAAGAACAAAGATGTCTTTGATGTGTTTCAGCTCAAGCTTCCAGAATACGCAATGTGGGTAGAGGCTGAATGTCTTGGTACTTTGTGTATGTGTGTTTATGTTTATGTGAATGTATGTGTACTTTAAACATGTTGTAGTATCATTCTGCAACTCAATGATTTCCTCAACCAGATAAAAACATATGTAACTAAATATCTTACTATACTACTTTAGAATTTATAATTTAAAAATGTAAGTGTTACATTTTTAAGTGTTAAGTGGAGAAACTGGAGAAGAAAAGAAAGTAATACCACTTAAACTGCAGTCATAAAATCATTTTTTAAAAATTAGGAATTAACTTTGCCAAAACGTTTATCCCTACTGCCATGCTTATAATTTATTAATCTTATGTAACATATTCGAAACTTAGTAACTGAACCAGTTTACTGTAGAATATCTGTAAGAGCTCCAAATGCAAGGTGGATTGCCATTTTCTTTCTTACCTGTTGTTTTTCTTACTGGTTACCTTAACTTATAAAGTGCAGCTGATGTTTTTAAAACACGTTTTTTAAAAAGGTAGATTTGTGGTTTTAATTATAACTGTGAAGCTACATATGTGTTAATTAAGTCTTGCTACTATAGGTCTCTGGGGCTAGCAGTTGCTCCTCGTGTGCGGTTTCTGAATAAGGCGCAGAAACAAAGGGACTTTGACGTACAGAAAAGCAGCAGTGCTGTACAGTGTGATTCTGATGAGGAACTCAAGAGCTTCAAGGCCCAGCTCAGAGGAGACAAAGAACCCAGCACTCAAAACTATCAGTCTGAAGAGGATGAGGACAGCAAAGAAGAAGAGGAAGATGATGATGATGATGATGAAGAGGAAAAACAGATGAAGTCTGGAGGTCTGCTCAGTGTAAATGATGAAGATGATGATGAAGATCTGAGGGATGTAGAACTACTGACAGTCACAAAAAAAGATGTGTTTAATGTCAGCGAAGACCAACAGGACGAAAAGGTGAATACCTCTCCCACTTTCCTCCTGTCAGTTGACAGCATAAAGTCGTTTAACATGGGTAGTGAGATCATTTGGTGGTCTTTAAATTTAGAAGCTGCAGTTTAGATCCTGTCATGCACTCATAACCAAGTCCTTTTTTTGAGCGGACATATTTGTAGCACTGTACCTCTTCACAGTATTGTAGATCACAGGAGAAAATTTGATTTAAAAATGAGTTTTTAAATCTCGTTCATTTTTAACTAAAGATGGGTAATAAATAGTGGTGGGCATAGATTAATTTTTTAAATCTAGATTAATCTCGCTGTAATCTTGGAATTAATCTAGATTAATCTAGATAAAACTTTTCATCTACATTAATCTAGAATAAAATGGCTCATTTGAATTCTGCCAAGTCCTCTTCCCAGTGCATACTGCATATCACTGACTTTATAATATGATTATATTAAAATTGTAATATTTCATCCAAAAATATTAGTGTAAAATAAGATGTTAACAATTAACTCTCTTTCAGTTATGCCATTTATGCAGTTGGTGCACATCTTTGGTTTGTTTACAGACCTTTTATGTCGTATACATTTTTTATGTTGCTTGCAGTTGTTCAGTGTTCTTAAAGTACTGATGTCACCAATTATATTCTTGAGTATCCTGGTGTTTTGTGATTCTTAATTGTGATTCTTGCCAAATAATTTTCAAAAAAGCCTGCCATATCGCCATCCTTTTTTCTTAAACTGTAGAACAGGAATATGCTTTTGTTTGGCAGAGTTGGGGAATGTGTCAAAAGTCTTGTTTGTGTAGTTTGATACTCCTCCTGCAATCTTCTGCAAAATTTCCCTTCATTCAGTTATAGAATAGAGTATACAGCAAGATAGACGTGCATTTTATTGCAACCTGTGTGGTTCTGTGTGTTATTTTCAGAAGACCCTTTAGACATAGCAAATTATGTAAAACACCTCTCTCTATGCCTCCAGCACAGGGAGAATGAATACTACTTCAGAAGATTGGGAGTGAGTCACTATGACTCATAAATGTGTGAGGCGTGGAAGTGCGCCATGTAAAAACAAAACACGGTCATCCTTTGTTTGGAGGTTGTTGCTGTTTGCTGTTCTTCCACTGTGGACTCGGTTGTTATAAAAGTGTATAAGTAGTGCTGCATCTCTGTTCTGAGCATTGATCTGAAAGTGCTGGAAGTTGCTTGCAAGTAATACGCCTAAAGCAAAAATTTGCTGCAGAACTATTGACTCGGAAAATTATTTTTGTTTTTAACCACATTACAGCCGAAGGCGCAGAATACTGTGAATGCACACTATTTGCCGTTTGGGAATGAATGTATGAGGTGTGGAATACATAGAAGCCTTAACAGCTTTGGTATTGTAGTTTTAGCCTTTGCTTTCATTACACCTGTTTTACTTATTTGACTTCTTTCTTACTTATTCAAAGGTGTTATGGTTACTTGTTAGTGTCTCACTGTAAATGTTAACTTCTTTCTGAGGGGTAACAAGTTCTTGGAAGAGCTTCTGTTTTAAGGTCACAGCTGTAACTGTTTGGTGTTAAGACAGGGATTAAGGGTGCACAGGGATTAAGAAAAAATAGAATACTTATATTTTACTTGGTGTTGGGGACTTTTGTATAATTATTCATTAAATATGTTTACTGTTTTTTCTGATACAGAACTTGTGGCCATTTGTACTGAAAATTAAAGAAAGGATGTGCTTATTGTGTGACTTCAGCACAGTATTTCTGATGTTTTGCAGAACTTGGTTAGTGTAATCCATTTCAATATGAAGTTGCAAGACTCATCATTGTTTGTCAAATAGTTCCTGGCTACATAGTGTCTTAGTGGGGTTTTTTTTTCTCTTTCACCATAGAATGCCATAACTAAGGACAAAAAAGAGACCAAATTCAAGGAGGCAAAGAAAATTCAGAAGAGGAGCTTCAAGGTGAACACCAAGAAGATCTTCACTGATGATGGAAAGGTTTGTTGTTGTTTTTTTGCAAAAGTTATGCAGTAATGATAATTTACGATGTAAATGATAGCTAAAAATGGGTAGAATAAGAGTGTTCTCACATGAAAGTAGTACAAACGTATAGGCATTGTTTTAAAGATTTTTCTAATATTAAAGCTTGCAAAATATTCTTCTTATGGAGACTTAAAACCTTTAAAGCCTTAAAAATTAAAGCCTTCCTCTGAAGTAGGACATCCATCTTTGTAGTTATTTTCTGCGTGAAGATGTTTTTTAATTGGTTGAGTCAGTTTCACATGGTGCCTTCAAATGTCCCCCTGTGTGAAAGGACTGAAACAGCAACTTGCACTTGCTACTCAACTTTTTGAATCATCTGGGTGCAGGTGGTGCAGCAGTGGCCTCCATTGCAGAGAACCATGGTGCAGGATGATGAGGAAGAGGAGGAGACATCTGGCATTAACGTGACGGCAGCCAAGGAGCAGCTGCGCAGGGAGGACCAAGAATTTGATAAGAAGGAGTACAGTAGAAAGATTAAAGAGAAACACCGGGTGAGACATGCTGTTTTCCTGGTTCACACAAATACAAGACTCCATCAGGGTTACTTCCTTGTTCTTGGTTAGTAATTTAAGGGATGGGTGAGATTCCATTACTTTCCTTACAGGCGCTGCATTTCTGTTGTTGTCCATGAGTGGATTCACACAGCGTAAAAACACAATCCACAATGGAAGTTTAAAAATGCTTTGTTTGGCACGAACAGCCGCAAAACCTCAGCATTTCAGGAATGAAACTAATTATTAAGATCAGACATTGGCACAAATCTAGCTCATGATGTTAAGACTGCATTAGAGCTGATTCCCCTGGACGTCCACTCATGCTGGGCCTTAGTGCTTGTTAAAGAACCAATTTGATTTAGCCACTGGGTAATCTGAAAGAAACCCCTGATGCATAGCTATCACTGGTTGAGGCAGATAGGAATAGCTGAGATGCCTGTGTAGCGTGCACGGCTTTGAGCCCCAGGTGCTGTAAGGGGGAATGGGCTTTTGAGTTATTACTGCAGATCCCCCTTCGTGATGAGCTCCTAAATGATTGCTCTCTGGCATGATTGTTCATGCAGTTCGTGCTTCTCAGAGCAAAGCATTTTTCACCGCTAGCAGTTCAGCCAGGGAGCAAGACGAGAGTTCCTGTTGATCACAAAATTCACATTCTGTTGTTATTGATCTCTTGGAGAGCTCTGCACTGATGAAGCATGAAACAATGGCTTCTATAATTTCTATAAAGATCAGACAAGGCTTGTTCTCAACATTCCAATTTGTCACATACTTCCTCCACAATCCTGAAGAATAAGCAAAGGCCTTTAGGTCTTATAAACCAGTCTAACTGTTAGAGATAATTGCAAGATAACCCACTAGAGCTGTGTATGGGAAACAACACTATTGCAGTTTTTCTGCTACATATTGATCTAAATAGTATATTTATTCCCTTAATCAGTACAACCCATTCTACTAAGCTATTAAAAAATAGTAAATTCTCCAATCTTAGTGTTTGTGATGTCACAAAAGTATATCCTTATTCTGGCTACAGCAGTTTAGCCCCACACATTAATGCACAAATTTGCCAACACCTTTAATTTTGTTTAAAAATTAGACAATTTTTGGATGAAAACCTCGATTCATCAAAACATACAGTAACTCATCTGGAGCACTGATTAGGCTCATTTGCATGTTGCAGCCTTCTGCAGTACCAGTACCCCAGAGATATACTGTAATGGCGTTTAGCCAACGATACATTATACAACCCAATAATCCGCCCAGGTAGATAAGAACAATGAGCCTGCAAAACACCTTGCTGTATAGAGGCACTGGTGCATCTCCACCCTGCCAAATTTGGTTTG
Organism: Brachypetersius gabonensis; assembly: GCA_037577145.1. NCBI lineage: Eukaryota > Metazoa > Chordata > Actinopteri > Characiformes > Alestidae > Brachypetersius > Brachypetersius gabonensis. The sequence continues at coordinate 5,318,676 of JBBJLR010000024.1, forward strand.
GTGACTCTGCAAGACCTGATTTCTCTTTTTGAATAAGGTTGTTCAGCTTTTTACATCTGCTCCCAAATGGCAGAATAAGCACTCCGCTTCACAGAATGATTGCTGTGATTGTCCAAATCACATTTAATTTATATTTCATGCTACTGGTGACAATGTGAAACAGCAACACAATCAATCAGCAGCGTGCATGTGTACACATTAATCATTTCAGTTAGACTAGGTTGAGCTGTCTAACACACACTCGGATTGGAGTCTCCCTGCTGTAGTGACCAACCATCCAATGAAGTACATAATTTCTAGATTTGCACACTTCAGTGTTAGAATCTGTAAGGGACTTAGACAAGGGTGTGTTTCAACTCACACCAAAATTGTTATAACTCGAGGACTTGTACTTCTGCAGTTACGGTCTTGCATTTATAATACTTATCTGTCCTATAGAGCCCATGTAAAACAGTTTTTTGTAAACACAGTTTTATTGTTTTGTTTGTTCCCTCCTTGGGGAAGGATATGTCTCTCTCGCCCTCACTTTTTTTTTTCCTCTAATTCATCTTTTCCCATCTCCTTGTTCACCTCAGACATACTTCGCTTCACTCTTTTGACCGACTGATCTGATATGATGTATTGCTTTTGAATCAGGCTGGGATTACATGAGGACACTAGGATGCGGGTTTTGGCTTCTGCTGTGCTGCAGTTTATCATTTTGGTTGTTTGTTCTAAACAGGAGAAAAGACTGAAGGAGAAGGCTGCACGAAGAGAAGCCAGCAAACGGATGAAAGAGGTGAGTCTGAGCACAAGTCATTGCTCAGTATGAAGATTGAGCTTTGGTTGAGTGCAGTCTGTTGTAATTGTAAGACATTTTGTGTTTTCTTTGCAAATATTCAGACTACCCATGTGTTTTGAGTTAGCGTGCTCTGTACTATCGGTGTGGTTTGCCATATTTTTTCCTTTTAGTAGCAGGAAAGTAAAAAACCAAGGAGCCCCCACTTAAGTAAAACTGTGAAAGTTCTGAATTTGTCATTTAAATGGGTAGTTTAGTAATAAACTAATGAACACCTTACGAGAGATATAGTCAAGCAACTGTATTTAAGGTCCAGTCTGATATATTCGTATGGAGCAAATACTTAAAAATGAATTTATAGGTCATTCATAAATTTAGACTCAACTCGTAGCTCCAATGTAAAGCTAAAAAGTAAACTTAGATTTACTTAAACTTAGACTTTAATTTTTCACCAGTTCTACCACTAAGTTTATTAATGACTAAAAAAAAATTATGGAAGTTCAGCTTGAAATGATCTAGACTCCCTGCAAGAGACAGTGTATACAATTCAAAGCAGTTAAGAAGTTGCCCTTATGGCCATTCAGTGAGTGGTCCATATTTTTGCACTGACAGCTGCCATGTGTCCTCATGCTCTCCCCACTTGGGAATAGCTAGGTCCACATCCATATGGAAATGCAGCTGGTCAGTCATTTGTCTTCTGATCAATGCTGTGGCCTGTTCGAGGACAGTTCACTATTCATCACTCCCAAACAGTGAATTCCATTGGCCCTGGAGCTCGTCTTAGCCCAGTGTGCTATTGACTCACACCCTGGTCTGGCACTCATTTCACTCTGCCAGTCTACCAGCACATTATTAAGCCTGGAAGTGAAGTCACTAAATCTGTATTAGGAATAAGTATCAATGTTTTAGTGCCTTGTGGCTGTTAGTTTCCTTGATTTTGGAATGTCAGACTCAAATTTAAATCTGTAAACATCACAAAAAGCATGTGTTCATTGTCTAGATTTAATTATGGTATAAATAAGCAAATTGTATATTCGCTGTATTAAATCCTGAATCCTGCCCAAAAATCAAATTGAGTTAAATTGAGTCCTGGTGAAATTTGAGATTTTAATATGCATTGACTTATTGTGTTTAGTAAAGAACTTTAATTTTAATGATGTTTGAGATTTACATGCCTGTAAGGACAATGTATCTGAGATGTTTATGATAGGTTGAGGCAGTATAAAATGACAGGATAGGCAGTGCTGTAGGGCATTTAGCTGTTTAGCTGCTAAATAGTGCAAGTGTACCTGCTGCAAAGTGATTGTAATGTTACTGTAAGACCACTTGTAACCCTCTTGTAAACAGTAATTTCTGAAAATATGTTTGAGTGAATGTTAGTATTATGGTGCCTTAAATATCCATCTTGAAAAATTCATATACACAGTTGCATATTTGAAGTGTCACATGGCCCTGATAACGTAAAATATATATTGGTTACAGCTTTACTTTACTTATTCATACTCTGAGGCCTTAGCCACTGCTTGCGAGAAGCAATTACTTCTGGGCTCATTCATGTGAGCGTGATGGCATTTATATACGTGAGAACCAGTGAGACATGGTTTGGGGCCTTTATGGAATAGATAATTTGACGTTAAAATATTGTTAAGTTGCAGTAGTTTAAGGAAATGTTTTCTGTCTGCCACCGTGAAGGGACTAGGGCGACAGGGTTCGATTTGGAGGGGTGTGATTGATGGGTTATTTACCACAGGGACTGAAACAATCAATGTGAGAATAAGAATGTGTTGAGTGTTTGACTGGTGAGAGACACCGATGGTAGTGATAGAAAAATGGTATTTCATGGTATCTAATGGTATCTGAGTAGATGCATTCTGTTCAGGAATTAAAAATACATAAGTTGTAGGGATTTCTTTTTCCATACTGTCCTTTTGTCTCCTCTTACTTTTCCCCTCATCTCTCTTGCTCTCTCATATTCCTTCCTCCCTCTGTCTCTTTATCTCTCTTTAGCTCTCTCTAGCTCTCTCTAGCTCTCTCTAGCTCTCTCTAGCTCTCTCTAGCTCTCTCTCTCTCTCTCTCTCTCTCTCTCTCTCTCTCTCTCTCTCTCTCTCTCTCTCTCTCTCTCT
>JBBJLR010000024.1:5324445-5360678 GCA_037577145.1 Brachypetersius gabonensis
CTCTCTCTCTCTCTCTCTCTCTCTCTCTCTCTCTCTCTCTCTCTCTCTAGCTCTCTCTCTCTCTCTCTCTCCCTCTCCCTCTCATCCCTACAAATCATTTAAGACATGAGAGGGTAGTTGTCTTTATTTTACACACGTGGACGAGTCTGTAAGCGGAATTTCAAATTAATCTCTCACAAACCAAGGTTATCTTATAGCACAGTCTTAAAATAAAACTAAACACTATATATTGCAAGTAGATTACTTTTGTGTGGTCGGAAAGGAGGGCAGTAGCTATTGATGGAGACTGAACATGACCTTAAATAGAGTGGCCCAGATAGAGTAGGCTTAAGTTGGCAACATCAATATGGGGCATGTTACTCGTTGACTTTCAAAATGTTCCTGGCAGTTTGCCACCTACTAAGAGGGCTCTTATCACCTTGACTTGTCCTGTGTTGCATAACAAGAGCCTATCATTTTTAGCACAGTATAAGTGCCCTTGGCCACCAGGAGAATTCGACCAAAGCCTTTTTGCCACATGTTTTGAAACTGAAAAGCAGATATTTTCTTCCTACATAGAAAGACTATAGCCCACTTAATGTGATAATGGTATTATTTAACACAGTTGACCATAAACATGAACAGAAATGGGGTATTTTATGAAAAGGTTGGCATAAATTATGCTGAGACCATATTTATGTCCTCCCTTTTTCCTACAGGAGAAGAAAGCTGATGATGATGAAGATGAAGTGGTGGCCTACTTGTCAGGAGCTGATGAAGAGTTTGACCCCAGCACACTGCCCGACCCTGACCAAGTACAAGAATGGGAAGAGGAGGAACGGTAAGGGTGCCTTCAGGGTGTTTTTGAGAGCTTATCAATTGTGCAAATAGAAGTCTGCCTCTTAAAAAGCATGTATTCTGTGTAGGTATGCATTTAGATATGGAAACCTACAGCAGTGTTAATGTTGCTTGTTAAAGCCTTTATTTTTCCTTATAGTTTATTCCTGCTGAGGTCCACTTATTACCTTTATACTCATTTATGTACCAAGAACAGTAATAACAAAGTGCCTTTAACCCCATGTTTGACATCAGGCCTGAGCATCCTGGTCCACAACCCTGAACGTTTTATTGAATAGCCCCAGTTTTTGAATGCACCCTGATCGATTCTTGTCACTCCAATCATTCTGTTTAAATAATTTAAACAGACTTTGGTTGTTTTTTAGGTGCACATTTTCTGTGTGCTTGCTGTTTCTATAATTAAATTATCTGGGATTATAAGTATCAGTTATACGGCCCTTTATTAACGTAAATATATGTAATTTTTTTCTCTATCAAGTTCCCTTTTTTCTGCTGTTACGTTTTTGTAATATGTGACATGCAGTAAATGAGGGCATTTATAATATCATACAATAGTAAACCATGCCAAAGCACTAATTTTTCCAAAATGAGAAATTGATTCTCCCAGTACTTAGTTACTACACAGACTCTGTTTATTCTCTGACCCATATTGGGTCTATAGAGTTTCATTATATTTGCAGCAAACACTGGTCCTGTGTGTATCAGTTCTGAAGTCCACTACATAATTGCTTTTCAGAAGGAGTTATTCCCTTATAGAAGAACAGGATTAATTTATTGGTTGGCAGTGTAAAGCATTGATCCCTGTGCTGGCAATGAGAGAGTGCATAAAATGTGTAATTACATTCAGATTTAAAGTGGGAGATGGAGGAGAGGAGGCAATATGGTCTTGCCTGTACAACAGATTTATACTGTTGCTGCGCATCTTAGCCAAGCCTTCCTGTTCTCGCTACTTTGTCACGTGTTCCTTTTTCATGTTCCTTTTTTCATTCTTTCCCTCTTACCTTTTCCCCATCTTCCATTCTCCTCTACCTCGCTCAATCTCTTGCCTGTGCTGGCGTGCCCTAATTAATGTTTTTATCTTTGTATCTTGTTTTTGTTCATTCTCTTACGTGTGCTTCATGGTACTTGTTTTTCTCCTGTCTTTCTCTTAATTTATTAACTCTTTCATGCTCCCTTACTTACTCTTATTCATATTTTTCTCTATTGCCTGTCACCACTTCTGTTCCTTTTCTGGTTCTTTCTTTCTTTCATTCTTTTTTCTTTCTGTATTTCTGCCTGCCTGCTTGTTTTTACACTGTCTCTCCCTCTCTCCCTCTCAGTCTTCATTCATTTTTCAATCACTTATGCACACACACACACAAACACACACATACCCACGGGGTGATGTGGGTCAGGTGATGCCTGTGGCTCAGACAGCAGTGCTGTGTCTGATTAATGGCTGTGGGCTTGGTGTTTACTGCATGGCTACACTATGCGAATGCAGGAGAGGCTGGTGCTGCTGTAAATTTGACGATCTCTCTCTTGCTCTTTCTCTCTCACACTCTCTCCATCTCCGGTCACGCTGTATTCCAGAGCAGTCGCTGCCTTTTATATGGCTGGGCCTTGAGCCAGGGGGGTGCACTAAAGCCTCCGCTCATTTATGTGTGCTACCTGTCCTCCCTGCATGCTCCGCTGCCCTCACACGTACCACCTGTCACTGTCTGCATCCACCTGGCTTCCCTCCACAAACCCCCACCTCTGGACCCTCTCCACGGCTACTTTATCCCCCTGTCCATGCACATTACACACCTCCTCAGCTATATTGTTCCTAGCTCGGGTGCATCCTCTGATGCATGGACAGCATCTTGTTATGGTCCGAGCCTTGCCAGGGCTCTCTTTTCCAAATTGATATTTATCCACGTGTGTGTGCACTGTAAGGAATCGGTTAGTGATTTATGAGTGTGAGTGGAAGTTAACAGACCTTAAAAGGCTAATGATGTGTGCTCACAACAAGTCTGACTGTTAAATAAATTGAATGTCGCCAAGAGACTTTTTGCATGAAAGGGCAATAAATGTCAATGAGGCTTTCAAAGTAATTCACAAGGTAGTTTGCACGGTCCAACATTGTCTAGAAATAGACTGAATTTGGCTATACAGATATACAGATATGAAGTATCTGTATATGATGGAGAAACAATTTAGATGACATGTTTAAATGATTCAGCAGCAGGCCTTGTTGGGTTCATTTAGTGGGATAATCCGAGCAGCAATACACGAGTGTGCTCATGCATACACATCCCTCGTCATGCAGGAGCCTGGCAAGCTCTTCAAAATTGTCCGGAGGGAATGCTGCCCAGAGATGCTGTCTGAGAGCATCCTGCTCACGTAACCCTGCTTTGCTGGGCTGCCACTGGAGAAGTGACCTGTTTCATAATTGATTTAAACACTGTTCATCATTGTCCCTTCATAAATGTATAGCTCTGCAAAAACTGCCAATTATTTTGATATCAACAGATATCAAGAACTTTCCTTACAAATACGAAGGCAGTGACTGAAATAGTTAAGAAAACTTTTGTTTCCAAAGGCTATTACTGTTCGCTTGTCGAAAATATGACTAGGCTCATTCAGAAGACTTAGCATGACTGTATGATAGAAAGTATCATGAAGAAAATGCCTTACTGTGATCTAGCTGGAACAACTGGAAAAAATAATTCATCAATGGCTCCTCAACTAGTGATTTTAAAAAAAAAAGTAAAAGTCTTAGAAATATTACCCTGTACATGTAAATAGAACCCTGGCCTTGTCTGACTGGAAATGTCAGCCTAAGGGCATTGTTTCCCAGTGGCTGGAATTGTAGATGAGTAAAGTTACCATTACTATTATATAACTTTTCATTTATCTGAGATTAGTTGCTAACCCCTTTATCTTGGCTTTTTTGCCATTTGTAATTTTATCAGTGGTCATGAGGTCCGTGAAAGAAAGAGGACCCACAGCAGCAGCGGTAGTGACAATGAAGATGATGGACAATGGGAGACAGGGAGAAAGAAGGCCAGGCAGCAGTCCTCAGGAATTGAGCCTCTGGACACTGGCCTTTCTCTGGCTGAAGATGAAGAGCTGGTGCTGCATTTGCTGGGAGGCCGGAGCTAGTTCCACAAACTCTGGCCTTGCCATCATCCTCATACCTTTTTGACATTGTATTTGGAGTTGTGTTGTAATTTTCTCTTGCATTTATATATAATGTAATTTCCTCCTTTGACAAAAGTTTATATATTGGACAATAAACACATAGTTTGAGACTATGTATAGTGTCTGTCTTCTGTGTTTTAATCTCTCTTTATCTCCGCAGAAGTCAGGAATTCACATGGCCACTACCAATTGACTTCAGAGTGCAACAAGATGCGAAATATCCTGCTTTGCTGATGCCATACTTTTTATTATGGCTTGAATGAACATCCAGTCATCTTTCTATTCAGCATCCATGCAGTTTTTTTACTCATTTCCCTTCTGAGACTGAAGTAAAAGGGATTGGTTCTGGGCTTGGTTTTCTTGTTCAGCACTTAGAGCCAGTTAGGGCCATGTGCTAAAGTATTTAATTATCTGCATTCAGCCAGCTCATCTCTAGAGAGGGCTTGCTTTGGCTTCACATGAGAAGAGCAGACTCTCTGCTGTGGCTTAGTAAGCATGTGACTTTGATGACTTTTTAGGGATGGCCTTAGAATTGTTGCCTTGAAGGATTCCAGTGACCAGATTAGTTTTTTTGATCCCAGCTGCTCTCAAAATCACGTTGATGCTATTCTTGTGCATCATTCAGGCCGAGGTGCTAATTTTATCTCTCGCTTGAACGCTTAATGTCTGCAAATCAATTGAAAAACAGTTTAATCTCTGTATATAGAAGTAAAAGATTCCCAATGGAAACTGTGAGTCGAAGCTGTCGACGGGCAAACACATAGTGTTTATGTACAAGGGGTCTGGAGTGACTTTCTTTGTGTTTTGGCTTTGTGGGTGCACAGTCATCCATCACAGCTGTGAGTATATTTGGAGCCCCTGCTTTCTGCCTTCGACAGCCATTTCCCTCAACGCTATTTCTCTGCTCTAATACCTATAACAGCACAGAAGGGCATGGAATGGTTCAATTCTGCACCTGACAAGCATATTGGGAAGACGATCATTAGAGCTAATGCACACCCTCTCTTTCATAAATAGAAAAGGACATACTTTTTGCCAGCCTCCCTTTCAGCAGAGTTTTTTTTTAAGTAAAAGGCATTCCAGTAACCACTTTGAGGAAGCAGGTGTTTGTAAACCTGAAATATATGCACACATTTATTTTTTGGTGCAAAACCACACAGAATTTGTGCCTTAGCATGAGACACTTGATATATGAATGAGTGCTTTGACATGGATGATTGCTTCCCTTAGGTCCACAACAGTCTCTCTTGAAAGGAGATGAGCTGGCTCATCACAGCACAGTGGTTCAGCAGGGGTTTACTTTGGATGGCACGCTGTGTAATACTGTGTAATACCCAAAACAATGTATTTTATGAAGTTTGTGAAGTGGCCCGTGTAAGACTCCTGAGATGTGTGTTTTGAATCTAGAGATGTATGAATTCAGTCAAGTGAACTGAATCAGTGTTTTCTCACAGGAGTTTCAATTATTAGCAGTCTCACAAAAAGTGTAGGAGGTTTGCCTCCAAAATAGTGTCATCACTGAACTGAAAGGGTTCGTTTCTGTTTTGCCTTGGAGCAACAAAAAAAAAAAACACTAATGGTGTTCTGCACTTGTGAATGGAAACCCATTTAAATGCTTAAATGATCATGGTCTGTAGTTTAGTTCCCTGTCTATGCTTGTCTGTTTTAAATGCCTTATTGGTCTGGATGGACAGGTGGCACAAGACTGGCTCCTAATACATGAACAGATGAATGCCAGGAAAGAAAGTGTCAATTTCTGAAGAGGGACTCAAGAACAGAATATCTGTGTTTAACAGCTAGTGAGAAATAATGAGTGCTTATGGCACCATATTTGCCTAATATATAAATGATGGGTCCAAAAGTATCCACATGCTCCAAATTAGTGCAGCATCCAAATTTGAGATCATAATGCTCAGTGCCAGGTGTTAGAGGGTGTGAGACCCCTTACCATTAGGCTATGATGCTGGAATGTAGACACGGCACCACTGAACAACTTTGGGATGAATTAGTGTGATGATGCAGAATAATTCACCATCATTTACAGATGTCAGTAATGTTCTTGTGCCTGAATGCTTCCAAATCATCACAGCAATGTTCCAGCATTTAATGGAAAACCTCCTGAGAAGAGTAGAGGCTGTTACTGCAGCTCATCTGGTTTAATTAAAGGAAGAACTGAACTGCTGTAGTGGCTAATTCTGGATCATCACTCTAACACTTGCCTCTAGACCAGGTAGGATACTTGCCTCTAGACCAAGAGGTCATGGGTTCGAATCCTACCTTCAGCACCACCGCTGGGTCCCTAAACAAGACCCTTAACCCTGAGTTGCTCCAGGGAGACTGTCCCCTGTAGTTAGAGAATGAAAGTCACTTTGGATAAAAGCGTCTGATAAATGCCATAAATGTAATGTAAATATAAATACATTTGTATATTTATATATATGTATTTATATATGTGTGTGTGTGTGTGTGTGTGTGTGTGAACTTTTCACTTTTTAAAAAATTACTTCTCTTTAGATGCTCTCTCTTTGAATGTCCAGCATCCTTCATGAGGCTGTTGAGGTTTTCAGTACTGGACAGCGACACCAGCGCCTCCTTACAGTCTCGCATGAGGTCTCATTCCCCTCTACTTTGATTGAACAGGGTCTCAGACTCATCCAGCAGCTCAATGCACTCTGCAATCTTTGATCGTGACTGTGTAACTAGTTTGAAACGAGCCGCTGAAGAGGAGGTGTCGGTTTACCGGTTTAGTTTGTCTTTACGGTTACTGGTCTCGCTACCTGCTGGACCAGAGGGTTTTTGAGGAGCTTTACGTCAGCGATCCGGTGTCGATCGGGCTGAAGTCTGCGAGATTCTCAAACCACTGTGTGCGCGCGCTGCTGGGAGCAGACGCTGTGATAAGGTAAGATCCCGCTGAAAACTGAGATCACTTAAAGCGTGGAGTTTCTCCTGCTTCTCTTGCAGGTGCTATTGATTCGTTACGGCTGAAAGTAACGAGAGTGTGCTGCGTTTTTCTCACTTGCAATCGCTGCGCTGATTGTTCTTTCGTGTTTTGTTTTGTTTCTGAGGCTGTCCTGTGGGGTCCTCTGCGTAAAAACGTCACCACTGGGGGCTTTCCTACAGGAGCGAGCTTCGTCCTGGGGCTTTCAAGAGTTGACACAGCGCACATAGAGTTGGGGTTTTAAAATGCCCTTCAGCCCTCTAGCCATGAGCTCCGGGGCAGCTGAGAGCGGGGCTTTCGGCGGAGGACTCGACAACAACGCCACACGCGCCGAGAAAGTTGAGCACCTTTTGCCGCCTTTCTCCTCCACTTCTGCGCTCAGTCTGCTCGGCGTCGTGATCCTGGCCATCGTGGCGCTGTCTCTGACCACACACCACTGCCACAAAGGCAAGATGAAGAGAAGGAAAATCGAAAGGGCACAGGAGGAGTATGAGAAGGACCACTGCAACCCCGTCCCCGCCAGAGACAAGCCGGACCTGGGGCGTTGCACCATCGTGCGTCCCGCATCCAGTGAGGCTGTGCACGGGCCAGCTTACCCGGGCAAGAAGTGCGTGAGCCCTTATATTCCGCCTACCACTTTGCCCACACAGACCGGGGACACGAAGGGCACGGCGAAAGAGGTCCTCGAGGCCGTTGCCGTGTCATGATAACCTGGAGATGTACAACTACATGGGACTTGCACCAATGAACACAAACAGCAATGCTATTCCGTATTAACATCAGCATCCCTGGACACACATCTCTGCTCCAGAAAGGAGTTCCATGTTGACGCACAGCAGCCCACCTCCCACTGTTGGCTATAAAAAAAAAAAGACAATTCCCTTTTCTGTACATACAGGCCCTCCTGCACTGTCAGTGATGGATGCTGAAGAAACTGGACAGGACATCCGTGGGACAACAGGAGGGTTTTCATCAACCTAGACGTGGAGCGCTGTCCAGCGTCCTGATCATAAACTCCCTCTGCTGTTTCATTTGAGACTGTACATGAAATATGATAGCTCATTCTAACTAACTCCAGTCTGCTTTGTAAGAAAAGCAGCTCAGACAATGTAGACACTTTTCTTTTTGCCTGCACTACTTTAGAGATCCAGATATTAAAAGGCTTCCAAGTGAGTGATGAAATTATGCAGGTTTGTTTGATTTTTTTGTTTGTTTAATTATGCAGTTGTGTCATTTAGTCAGACCGCCACAGCAGTTACTTTGAATTCCATGATTGCACATAACACACGTTATGGCTCTGTCAGCTTTGGAGGCCCACTTAAAGAAAACATTAAATTTAAGGTCTGCTGCTGCAGAAAACTTTATAGTGTATTATTTGAAGATATACTGTCAGTGCCAAATTTATTGCAGTGTTCATTTATTTATTGCAATCTTTTCAAAATGTGTGGTCCAGTAGTTTCCTTATTTCACAGCTGCCTCCCCCCACCTTCTGTTTGAGAGAACACTCTTATTGTCTCTGCTCTTGTTCTCTGATCCAGCCAGTTCTAAATTTCACATATTTTCTGTGGTGATTATATTTGTTAAGGCAAATATACAGGAGTGTGAGATTTAATGCTGTCCAAAGCCTATAAGGACCTCTGCCAAAGGACCAGAAATAGCACAGCGGGTGTTCTCAGTCCCAAGAGAGATTCCCAGTGCATCTGTCCTCCTGATACTATTGGCCACAAATTAAATCGCTCCATATCTGTATAATTGTTCAACTGTAAATTGATTGATCTGTTGTAAATGTTTTCAATCAACTATGTTACATAAATCAACTATAACTAATAAAGCTTAACATTTTGAGGTTCCTCTCTTTTATAACTGCTAACAGAGTTGCTCTCTTCCTGCATCCAGAGAGACAAGAACAGGCAGCTCTGAGAAAAGCTTTTTAATGTCTCTTCATACCAATACCCCAGAGATGTGACCATCACTAGTCATGTTTTTAGCATGAGACAAGAAGCTAACAGGAAATAATCCAGTGCTGTAAATGTGTAGAGTCTTCGAGGTTCTTTGAAAGGTGGAGAACTGATTCTGAGAAGCAGCTGGTAAGCCAGTGCAGTGCATTGAACTACCTCAAAAAGGAATTGCAATTTGAGAGCTTTTGCAGTTAGATTAAAAGAAAAATGTCAGCATGTGCAAATTCTATATTACCAGTGGATCCCTTTTCTGTTACAACATGTCACATACCATTCATACTCTACAGTTCTCTGTGCTTTGGAGCATGAACATTTTTGGTAAGAGAGCATCCACCTGCCACTCACTGTCAAGTTAAAGTTTGATTTATGAGTGCAGGCATATTTTCCTTGATAAACAATGCTCTTGAGTTTCCATTAGCCATCAAATATCCACAGCCAATATATCAAGAGCCAATAGACCAAAATGTTTTAGCTTCTAGACTAGATTAATAGAGGACTTTTAACTGTCAATCACAGACTCAGCAGAGGCTCCAGGATCCTTTTAGCCAAAATGTCCTCAGTGCTGAAAGATATTAAACCACTCTGAGCATGTTTGGGGCAGATCAGTGGCTGCAGGGGGGACGCTAGTCTGTCAGTCATATGGCAGCTCCAGCAAATCAACATCAGCCATTGTGAGTAACCCCTACAATTCCTGGTTTATTTAAAGCCCACTGAGGTGTTAAGACGACCTGACAAGAAGACCAGGAGAGCTCTGCAAAAGACCTGGACCCCAGCTCTGAGAATCAACATGGCTGACACTAGCATGCGAATCAGTGGTGGAGCTGTCAGATTTGGGGCCACCTATGGAGGCAACCGTCTGTTCTCTGGGGCCAGGGGCGCTGGAGGCTCCAGCACAGCCTTGTCCCGTTCACTGGGCTTGGCCAGGGGAGCTGGAGCTGGCCTTGGCCTTGGCCTGGGTGCAGGGCTTGGCATGGGGGTAGGAATAGGGGGAGGCCTGGGGCTTGGTGTTGGTGCAGCTGGAGCAGGTCTTGGACTTGGTGGTGGTTTGAGTCTGGCTGCTGCTGTAGGTTCCAAAACAGCTGGTTTTAGAGCAGGTGTGGCCCCACTGAGAGCTCGCCTAGGAGGCCGTGTCTTCAAGATTGGAGGTTATGGCTTCAATCCCTCTTTCCTCAGCTCCACCACCTCAGCAGAGGCAGGCATCAGTCCAGTACCCAGCATCGATCCCTCGCTGCCATCCCTGGACACTGTGCAGGTCACACGTTTGAGGGAAAAGGAAGAGCTCCAAGCCCTGAATGATAAATTCGCCTCCTTCATTGATAAGGTAAGTTATAAACTATTCTTTAAGCAAATATTTGGCATCTTGATCATTGGTTTGCAATATGTATGTCATTTAGGATTGTAACTCATTTTGGTATCAGACAAAAATACAAATATAGCTTGTGCTTTTATCACTGATACTTGTTTCCCATGTGAAATTCCTCCTGAGCTCTAACCCAGAGGTTCTGTGTAATTGATGTTATTCCAGGCTCGCTCCCTGGAACAGCATAATGCTGTTCTGAAAGCCAAGATCTCCATGTTCACCAACCCTGAGCAGGGTGGCCCCGCCAGCACCTCAATCCTACTCACATCGGCCATTGGAAGCTACAAATCCCAGATTGACAATCTCACTGCCACCAAAGAGGCCATCATTGCTGAGATTGAGCACTACAAAGGCATAATTGATGACGTACAAGCCAGGTTAGATTTGCTTTTTGAATTTGATGGTACAGAATCAAGTTAATAAACTACAGAATTATGGGGTAATTAAGTTTGATCGAGGTGTGAATACAACCTACACACACACACATATACACACACACACACACACACACACACACACACACACACACACACACATAAATGTATAAAGTGCACCCAATCCATCAAAACTGATCCTGTTTTTACCTCTAAGGTATGAAGAGGAGACAGCTCAGACCAAGTCTCTGGAGATAGATTGGACCACATTAAAGGAGGTAAGAAGATCTCCTTGAAATAAAGATTGCAGGTGTGAATGCACTGTGATGTGCAGATCAACATGTCATGCTTATGTAACATGTGCTTTTATTGTGGTCTTCAACAGGAGGTGGACAACTTGTATCTTACCATATTTGAGCTACAAACCAGCATTAGTGGTCTAGAAGACCAGATTGCTCTGTCAAAGCAGGTGTATGATGCTGTAAGTCCTAATTGTTTTGCAATGGATATCATTATGAAAGGCTTGGTTACAGATGCAGCATAAAATGCATCACCCCTAAAGAGTGTGCATGCTTTCTTTTCAGAAAGTGAAGGAGGTCAGGAACATAGTGACTGGCAGTGTGAAGTCAGCTGTCTCCATCTCAGTAGATAACACAGCCCAAGCCCAGGACCTGACATCTGCCCTGGCTGATGTGAAAACTCACTATGAGGCTCTGGCTCAACGAAGCAAGCAAGATGCTCTCCTCTCTGTACAGGACAGTGTATGAGACATTTGCAAAAACAATCACTGTCTGTCCAAAATGAATTAGATTTTTTGTAGACGTCTAAGTCCTAAATTTCATGCCTGTGGCTCCTCCTAGTGGTAGCTTAGAATATCCCTCATGAATTCTGATACTCGACTTGTATGCTCTTTACACACATCCACAGATGGACACTGTTATAATTTTATTTGTCCTGGTGTTTTTTGACTTTAGCTGTCAATGATGACCTTATCATCCCAACCCAGTACCCAGTCCCTAACTACAGCCAAAGAGGAACTCAGAGTCTACAAGTTGCAGATTGACTCAGTGCAGAGGGAGATCGACAGACTCAAATCACTGGTGTGTATCCACCTGGCAGTGTTGCTCCACCTGTCAGCTTCTTAAACCCCAAAGTCCTGTATGTGGACCTGTACTTCAACTCTTCTGTTTAATGCCTGCCTAAGGTACATCAGTGACTGATAATTTAAAAGAAATTCGTAGTAGTTACTGATTTAAACTTAGTAATGGAGTTTACAGTAAGTTTCCAGGTTCATTACATTCTAAAGTGTATTATTCAATCATTAAAAGAAGAGTGATTCAAAGTAACAGTTGATACTGTTCTCAGAAGTAAGAAATGAAAGCGTAGCCCAGCTAACAGGTCCCAGGCATTTAATTTGTTAATAACTATAATGTTATGTGGATTTCTATACTGTGTACACTCTCATCTTCCAGAACATCCAGCTGGAGTCACAGGTGGATGAGGCTGAATCTCACAGCAGCTCCCACACTGAGACCTACCAGGAACAAGTGGCTGTCCTCAAATCTCAGCTTGGTGACCTCCGAAAGGTACATTTCCTGTCTCTGCTCAAGACAAACATAAAACTGTGGAACTTTACGTCCCAGTGTGAGCATGGAGGGTTCTATTCCAAAATGTTTTAACAACTTATGAGTACCAATGGGTTTGAATAGGACTGCAGCTGACATATTATCCACTCAAGCAAAAGTACATTTTTAATACATTTTATTTTTCTTTATGTAGTAAAGAATGTATTTGTATATTACCACATAGCATTGATATTTACTGTATATGTAAAGCCTTCTTTAGGCAACATGTATACAGATGGGAAGAGGAAAATTCTCAGATATGGGGTACGGTGCATTTTTAAATGAAACCTTTCATTTCAACTGTACCAGTGATTTCATACTCAAAGGGGTAAATGTTTGGACTCACAAAGGTTAATCTCAAGTACAATTCTGTGCACCATGATTGTACTACTCACTCAATACATGAACTGTAAAGAGCATCAGTTTACCATGTGGTGGAGCACACACTATAAAACCGCTGTGCCAAAAAATGAAAGCATACTGTATTTAATAGTGATATTATAATTATTGTCAATATATTTTGCAATGTTATAATCACTTCTATCGTTCCAAAATCAATGTAATTGCCACCTTTAGATTTTTACTCTGTGAATGCACACGCAACTAAATCTTTGTTTTGTAGCAAATCACACAATATGGACAAGAATACCAGGAACTACTGGCCAGCAAAATGTCTCTTGATGTGGAAATCACAGCCTATAAGAAGCTCCTGGACAGTGAGGAGAACAGGTATGGGGAACGAATAGAACACCTACTAGCAAAAATGAATATCAGGAGTTTATTTCAGTATTTCAGTGTGAACACAGCAATTGACAGTGTGACCTGTGGGTGTGTTGGGGCATATGTGTGATAAACTAGGTTGAAGTCTGGAGGTGGTATCACAGTGAAAATGTCTAAGGCAGCACTGGGAGGAGGAGGAGCAGGAGGTGCTGGAGCTTTGTCCCTGGCTGCAGGAGGAGGAGCAGGAGGGCTAGGAGGAGGTACAGGCCTCGGTTTGGGAGGAGGATATGGCCTTGGGCTGGGCCTGGGCGGAGGCCTAGGAGGAGGTTTGGGATTGGGTGGAGGATTCAGTGGAGGATTTGGAGCAGATGGAAGCAGCTACTTGTCATCTAGCCTGAGCAGCAGTGCATGTAAGTAAAAGTCAAATAACCATTTCATAGCTGATATTTCATTCAACCATATTTTAATTTGTCGAGTACACAACAACCACCTAATTTCGTTGATGTGAAGCACTGTCCTTGTGAAGCACCACAATGTATTTGACTGATAATGCCACCTGCTTGGGGAGAACTGTCAGCTTGCTAAACATGAGTAAGGAAGTAAGTAGGTGAGTGAGTGGGTTACCAGTCAGTTTCATCTTTACATGCTTTGCTGAGAATCAAAGCACATATGAGAAATGTGCATGAGTTGTAACTCAGACCAGAGTCTTTTGAAGTCAATTGCTTATTTATGTATTGATTGCTTATTTATTTATTCACTGTTTGTAATACTTTCTGCTTGTTATAGTGTGTGGTGAAAGACATATTTCTAAGACAACATACGTTAACTTGATGGAATAGTGTTTTCAACATTTTCTTTATCTGCCAGTACACAGCAATCTACTGTATACAGCAACCACAGAAAATCAGTTTCGGTTCTTAATAAGGGCAGACACAACTGACTCGAAATGCACTTACAGTAGAGAATGTCGGCCTTGATTGTACCTACAATGTTTTGAGTAAACAATTTTTCAGTTCCCTTTTTTAGGTAAAAAGTACAGGGAAATACATTGAAATATATGTCAACATTAATTATTTACCACAACCCATTCCTGAGCTGAAGTGTGTGTGTGGGCAGGGGTGTTCTCTGATTATGGATCACTCTCATTAGAGCATAATTTTAACACTTGATTTATGGCAAATAAAGGTTTATGAGATAATCAATTTACAAAAGTGTTTAGAAATGAGCCATTTAACATTTTTTTTTCTTTTCTTCTAGTGTCATCTACTGTTTACTGAAGAAAACCAGCTGTTCTGCCTCTTTGTCCTATCAGACAGCACCGTCATCATACCTGACACACTGAGGATATGAGCCACACAGAAAAACAACATTTGGCCAATTATTGATTCCTAAAGCAGATTAAACCTGAAAAAAGCAATGATTTTTGTGCCTTGATTATCCCGGAAACTGTTATAGTCTATAAAATATAACCTACAACTTTATTCTTAATCTGTACAACCATTGTGATAAAATCCAATAAAACAGTGTTCATTTAATTATGCAGTGTGGTTTATGCATGGTTCTGATCTTAGAAAGTGGTTTCAAACTTATCAATCTAAGGGGATACATTTGTTTCATCAGTGAAAAGCCTAACACCCAACCCTCTCTTCTCCCACAGAGTCTTACTAATTTTCCAGAAATGGGAGGCAGTGACATTTCAGACAAATAAATCTATCAATCTATCTGTCTATTTGTCTATCTATCTATCAGCTCATGTATAAAATGTAAATGTAGAAAATATAATAAAGACCAAGTAAGCACTGTACCAAACAAAAAGGATAGATGTGTGAATTTGTAATGTGAAGAAAGTGTTCTTACAACATGGGATACAGTAAATGTTTTTGATCTTCCTTTAGAATCAGACTCTAATTTTGTTACTTTTTTAAAGAGCTGTGCAGATAGTAGTACATTTTTGTGGTGGTCCTCTTTGTCCGGCACCCTGATGCACGGATGTGGTTTGGTGCAGCATGAAACAGGAAACAGCAGCGTTACCTCTGCACACTTTCACGAAGACTTCTGTCTAGAAGCTGCTACACCAGAATGGCCGCAAACTGAGACATCAGTTGAAGGTAACAAACACTAAAATTATTATATCTTTCACAAAGTAACAATCACAGTACTTTAATATGTTTACTTTTGTGGCACTTAACACAACAGAACAACTCAGTGTCTCAAAAAAATAGTCACATTATTTATTAGCTTAAATTGTGTTTAAGCAAGTATGAATCCAGTGAATTCGGTTTTTTAAATATTTTTTTAACATGCTCCTCTTTCTTTCCCATTATGGAATTTTATATTCATAATGTTTTACAAAAATCTCTGGAGAAGCCATACAATTTGTAAACGAACTTTACCATAAAACAATCAATTTTTTAACCATTAAAAGCCAACATCAAAACTAGTGGAAGGTTCATGTAACCATAAAATAAAACATCTCTTGATATGAAATGGGAAACTCTTTCAGAGAAGATGTCTCATGGCACTGAGCGTAGTTTCAGAAAGCTTGTTCTGAAGGTTTACATGGTTATTTCACTGCCTTATGGTTAAGCGTTAGGCCATAACAGGCCTAACTCAAGCACAAATGTTAACCATGAAATAAATCAGTATCTCAAGTATCGACAATAAAGGTTGTCCTAAAATAAGTTCTCCACACACAGTACTTTAAATGTCAAGATCCATTGACATACAGATACCATTTCTTCAGAATGCTAATGACAATCATCTCATTATCTAAGGTATGGTTGATGTCACAAGTCAGCAAGGCACCGCCTTATCCTTTGTGTCTCTGGCCACACTAGCGTTAATTTTGGCTGTCTGCCTTGGCTGTAGAAAGAAATCAAGTAAGTGCCCCTCAGTAAACACATACTCAACATGTCCTACAAGAACAATTGCAGTTATATTAGCTGCCATACATTTATATACTTTTGTATGAAGTATAAAAGCTACTTCTTTTGCAGAGATAGTTCAGGCGGATAACCAGCTTTATGTTCCACAAGTGCTGTAAGTTGAATGAGAGGAAAGCATATTGGTATTATGTTTCTTGACAAGAAATACATAATAATTTGATGTTATTCTTGAATTGAATCTACAAATGAAAATTGAGAGTGGAAATAAGTTACTGTTTTGGCCTTATTTAGTCAACGAGAGGGGAGCAGATTTGCTGTGACGCGGTCAAAAACAGGTGCATTTTTTGTTCCAATTTCTCCTTACACTTTGTGTCTGTGTGCGTGTGTAAATATATATATATTTTTATTTACATATATATATATATATATATTTACACATGTGCGAATGTTTAATGGTAGTGAGTGTGTGTGTATATATGTATATATATATGCTCACTCACTACCATTAAAATGACATTCACATGACACCTGACAATAAAACAGAGTGGGAAAATATTTATAGATAAATTACAACATTTGGTGAAAATGTTATTTTCTTAAAAGTACAGGTAATATTGTTTTGTCAAAAAGGTATGAAGAAGTAAGAAGGGCTATGTGGATTCCTTTGCATTGTGAATAATGACTGTAATTATTTTACAGTGACAAGACCTAATCAGATAACCACAGAGATGTCTCAGAGCTTGGGGTAATGTACTGGGATAGTATCTCTATCATCTTTACCCTTTTCTAATATTTCAAACGTATTACAATTTGTAGAAGGAAAGTTTCTAAAAAGCCTGCACACAATTTAAGCCTACTTACAGTTTTAATGTCACATAGTACATTTAAAAATACATTATTTTTTTTTTTACAAAACAGTTACATGGGTTTTGAGCCAGTATAATTCTTTGGTTGTTTATGTCCATTTGGTGGGAATCTTCTGGACGTCCACAAACATTTTTGCTTTAAAGACAATCATGGAAACATTGTTTTATGCTGTGGAACATTTTAACGGTAAATGGTGGTAGTCACAAAACATAGAGATTAATGAGTTAAAAAATTAATAGGGTAGCGATAGGGTAAGGCATTAATACAGTCTGACAATCGGCACTACATGTGTTACTGAGAGCCGTTTTATTACTCTAAAATATGATTGACTAAAAGAATATAACTGCTAGCCAAGTTGAGGGAATCAGGGACAGTTTAAAACATATTTAGGAAATTATTTTCCTTTTATTTAAAAGTTTGCAAATTAGAACTTCTTAAAATATCTAGTTCAAAGACCCCAAAGACACATTATTCTCAGCAAAACAATGAGGGTGTTCAGGCATTTAGCCATTTTTTTATTAAATTACCATTATATATCCACTACAATTATAGACACATCTTTTGATTATTAAACTTGTGAAAAAAATTGTGTAGTTTTGAACATAAACATTAAAAATACATAAATGGAAAAGTTCCAATTATGATTTTTTTTTAATGAAATTATGTAAACCGTGAATGCCACAAAAGTCTTCATGCAAATTGCACCATGTGTAATGTGGGAAGATTTCAACCAACAAGAAGCAATCCTAACAAAGACAGAGTTTCCTAAAGTTCTACAAAGTCCAATAACTCCCTGAGAAAAGACCTCTGAACAACCTTGTAACATGCATCATCAGCCAATAAACGGAATCTGAGAGGTGTACCCCTTTTAAGATGCTTGTATGGACTAGTCTTGACTTAAATCTCATTAAAAAATGTATGGAGGATTTTGCTATTATGAATCCTTCACTGGGATTCTCACAGTCTTAGAAAAAGAAGGTAAATGCACAAGAAGGATAGGCCAAAACTGAACCACAATGTTGCACAATTACTTCGTACTGTAGATATCTCAGAGTTGAAATTACCAGCAACAACTTGGCAATAAAGTACTAATGCTATGTTTGTGGTGTCTGAATATTTTAGCAAAATACCTTTTTTTAACATATAATCCCTCTCAGAACAAAACCTGAAAGGGCTTAACACCGGTAACATTGCAGGGGAAGGGAAATTGTAATGTTTAATGTAATAGAAGTGTATGTAAAAAGATTCTATTCAAGTACTTTTTAACCACTTCTGTCAAATGTTAATGTAAGAAAAAAATTATTTTAAAAAGATACATGGAGATAGAAGGTTTTGTTTTGGCAGCAACAGTATCTTTGTGCTTATAAATATAGTTTAGTTCATATTTCTATTGTCCATAAAATAACTAGAAATCTATGAAGGTAAAAACATATATGTACAGGAATACTTCTTTTCCCCTGAAGTATGACCTGGAATGGAAGGGAAATTATTTTTTTGTTTTATTGTGAAATATGTCCAAAAGCTGTGAATGTGAAAAAATGTGCAATATGTTAATTAATATTTAGGTGGTCTTAATTGCGAGTTATCCTATGTCAGTATTACATAGATTACTAACAACCACTGTTATGCTCTCTCTAGAAACTGTAATTTTATATATTTTATTCATCGTATTATAGGCAAATTACACAGGAATCACTTGTCCAACCACATGGTAAGCAGGCTACTTTATCATTTCAGTGTCAAATATGAATAGTGTCTGGTTATGTGTAAGCTTATATTACCAAATTGTTTATATTTTAATATATTATATTCCCAATATTTATCCCATCAGCTGTTCAGGACACGCAGAGCAGTTACCAGAACATTCCGAATAGTATGTGCATATTTAACTCTTCCTTTATTTCAGACTTCTATAAAATATGCATTAATATCATTTTTCTCCCTCCACAACTCTCTCACCTCTACGCTCTTTGTAGCAATGTTTGGTAGTCTGGAACCTACTTACGTGTAGGTACCCTTTTTCATCACTTGGTGTACCAGGAAAGTAGTAAAGGTTATAAATACACATTTGCTGTTCATACTGTACTGTGACTTACTTTTAGAGATCCAATTCCAACCCCACCATACACAAATCTACCAGAAGAGCTTACGGATAATGGTAAGTAGGAGCCTCAAATGAGCATCTACTATCATGCATTTAAATGGGAGGAGAAACAAAGTTGTCAGCAAGGCCTTGTGGCGCTGATGGAAAGGTCATGAGAAACCACGCCATGTGAGAACTAGATAAAGATTAGAGAGAGAACAAATTCTGCTCTAACTGCAGGTGAACAAAGTAAAAGGTCATGCTTTTTAAAGTTTCCACCCATGTAGACAGTAGACAGAGTATGTTTAAGGCAGTATAAGCCGTTTTATATATCCTTTTTAATGTTGTACTTCAGATACTGGTGCATATGAGAACGTATTTCCAACAAAGGACATTGACCATGACTCTGGTAAGTACTTTGAAAGATTTTCTTCTAAAATCATGGAGTTTCTGAGGATTGCTCTTTTTTATTATTTCACATTTCATTGTTAGTTGAAAGGTATAACTGAATGACAATTACAGCTTAACTGACAGTTTAAAGCGTTCTGCACTGTTACGTGTTTGTTTTATCTCTGTGATAACAGACAGCCAAGATTATGAAAATGCTTCATTTCTAAATAATGAAGAAAAAGACGAAGGTAATGAACTAAACGGATAAATCCTTGTTTTATGATATTTCTACCCTTCAAAGAAAATGAAACACTGAATCTCACTGATTTTTATCTTTTAAACAGATGAACCAGATTATGTGAACGCCCAAGGGGACTAAACAAGTACCTGCATCGTGATGACTTTGAAGTTAATGTATTAAGACGATTATAGGCAAAACTGTGTAACTTTATTTCATGTTAGATCAGGAATAAAGTTGTACGTTTCTGTAAAACAAAGCAAGTTTTAAACTACTGTGAATGTCACTACACAGAAAAGTCCTGAACATGCTCATTTTTTCTTCATTAAGCACATGTTCAAAAAATCATTGCACAATAGATTAATAAAGTGAGCTTGTTATTCACCAAATAGCACAGAATATACCTAAGAAATGTGTGAAAGAAACTAAAATTACAAAGTAATATTATGCAATTTTCAGAACTTATCAACTGAGATACTATAATTTTTTATCTCTAAATGTAGGTGACTTTTAGTGAAGGTCTACTGTTACCCACTAAGAACATAATTTCTAAATCTAGTAATTCTGCATGCCCCTCAGAAACCACCAAACTACACACACAAGAACTGAAAAGTTGTAATTTTTTTATTAATGATTTTTTAAAGTATTTACAGTTAAAGGCATTTCTACAAATTATTTATCTTGCAAATGTTTAGCACAGTAAGGCAAAGAAAATCTTGCTTTAGCTGGCATCAGGTGCAGCAGTCTTACTGCAGAGTCTTCCTAAGAGTCCAGCCATTTGCAAGAGGGAGTTTACTCCTTCTGCTATCTTCATGTGTGTGTAGCCAATCTCCTGGAAAAGACAAAAAAAATAAATAAAAATAATAATAATGGAGTATAATATAATACACCATATATGCCAAATCAGCCCTGGTGCAGGTACTGCACCATAGGCATTCTAATCGTTTAATAAAAGAATGAATTATCCATAACAAACAGATAAATACACAAAAGTACACTTTTTTTTTCCACACCAGGGTTGAGCCAGTGCGCTCCAAGCATGATTTTCTCCACAGTGAAAGCACTCAGACACTTTAAACTAGACAGTTCAATTAATCTCCAGGAGACCTTTCCAACAAGCCCTCATTTGTATTTTTAGCCCGAGCAGATCAGGAGTTATTCCCCAAAACTGTTCACCTCACCGCGGTGTCCCAAAACTTTTGTTCTGCAACCTTCTGAGTTGCATATCTCAGTAGAGAATTTAAATTAAAAGAGGCAAAAACAGGTTTACTTTAACATCTTAAAAGGTAATGTATTAAACTTAGTTTTAAATAAAATTAAAGGGTTCTGGGAGCATATTAGGGGCATATTTAGGATTTACAGTATAAAAATAAGGCTTTTTTTTTTTTTACCAAAACACAACAATTTTTCACTATACGCAGGTGCTCATAGAATGTAAACCCTGTGAAAAGTGGGGTATTACTGTACATTTATTTAAAAAATGCATTTAAATAGTTTTGTCAGGCTCCTATTAAACTGTGAGTTGAAATGCTCAATTGAACGTTCCCTCTCTGGACAACAAAATTGTGTTTAGACATGCTATTGTATAGGTGATTACTTTCAAGACAGGATGTCTACACAAGCAGAAAAGTGTGGTTGAATATACTCTTTTTTGTGGTAACCAAATATCAGATATATGTTGTGAAAAGAAATGAGACGTGAAGATCAATGCATTCGAAGTGTACGTTAGGTAAAATGTTTCTCAAATTTTAGAAAAATAATCTAGCAAATATTCTAGCAAATTAACAAAAGACTGGATTGGAGACACTAAAGCAACTTTCTCTGGTGAAAGGAACTTCTTAATTAAAAGTTCCAGACTCCAGGTAAGCCAGGTAAGCAACAGTGAGGCCTTAGTGAGGCCCAGCACACCAAAATCTACAGTGAAAACATCGAGACTGTTTGTAAATGCCGGTAGATTGACTTTCAAAATAAAATTATTTATTTCAATGGATCAAATCCAGGGGCAAAGATCACCATTTAACCCCTTAAGGTTAGTATTATTTCTTCTACTGACTCTGTTAAAAACATGATCTAAAGCTGAAACCGTTTTTATTAGTCTGCCACAAACTGCTTCTTTGAGTAAAAATGGTTAAGAATGGCTAAGTTACACATTATTTTATCATCACTCAAGTGCTTAGCAGTCCAAACTGCACTCTGAAAAAAGCAGCACATCCAAAAACAAAAGCAGTTTTATTGACAAAAAAAAAAATTCAGTTGTGCATGCTGATACCTTTCAGGCCAACAAGGTCATGCAAATGTCATATTCCCCAAATAGTGGATTTATAAAGTGCCCATTACCAAAGTCTCTAAATCACTGATGAGACACTCAGAGCTTGACATGGTAATAAAACCAGTAACAGCAGACTGCAAATATCAAAATTATTCTTCTTACCTTGATATACTCCAGTTTCAAGTACTCTGGCATTTGGAATGTTTTACACACTCTGAAGATGTTCCCTATTATATCCTCAGGAGAATAGCCAAGTGACCAAAGCTGTTCAATTACCTATTAGGTGAGAATATAAAAATAATAAATATGTATATGACATGGGTTTACATTTTCAGCAAATGTACTTCTACAAAACATGCAATAGACAGACACCAATACCTTGTACGCCTCGTCAATATTAGCACTGACGCAGTGTTCCAGCATGTTTTTTACCAGCAGTGGGTGTGGTTCATCACATACCTAGACAAATATAGGGGGTACATGTTCAAACCATAGGCATCACCTCCGAGGCAAATTCTTTAGCTCGAGGCTTCGTTTAATTCATCACCGAAGTCCACCTGCAGGGGAGGCGTGTGACCTGGGGAACATGCTATTTTTGCTGCAGGGAGTAGGTTTTTTGCACCAAAGAAGAGCACACAGCTCTGAGCAGGAGATATGAAGTAAAGCTCTGCGTGGGACTATTTTTTTAATCCCGCTCCCACGGAATTTCTGACGATTCCCACCCACTCCCGCCTGCTCTCCTGGTCAAATATGAAAATATATTTTAAAGTTAAAAAACGATCAATGTTCTGTAAGTTAGTGGCGCACACTGGCTCTGTCACACTGGCTGTGAAAAACGAAGACAGCCGCTAAAAGCACCTCGAGAAATACACTTTTAATCCGTACTTAAACTGTAAACATGTTTTGACCATTTAATGCAAAAAAATATATATCTAATCAATAATATATTGATATATATATATATATATATATATATACACAACATTTAAACTCAGGAGCACAATAATAATAATTAAATATTTAAATATCATTTTATATTTTACAAACAAATCTTAAAGTTCATACAGAGAGAAAATGACAAAATAGACGTTTTTGTTTTCTTTACTGTTAATAAGGATACAGTGCACATCATAATGTTTAACAGAAAGGTTGATTAAATGGGGCTTAGCTCTGGAGCCAATAAGCCAAAGGTTTTAAGTTTTGATCTAATAAAAGTGTTGTTTGAATAAAAACATTTTTTGTGAGGAATAACAGCCAATTACTTGCTCATTTTAAGAGGCCTTTCATGCTGCATAACCCACTATTGATATAGTTGTTTAAAAACACAAAAGTATGATTTATCCGATTAATCGCTGAAAAAATCTACAGAATACTCGATTCCAAAAATATTCAATAGTTGCAGCCCTAGACACGACAGATGCATGGATGTTACAAATATGAGGAATCTAAGACCAACCTTGAATACGTTTTCACTGTTGATTAAACCAAATCCAGAATTTGTAGACTGCAAGTTGTTTAGTGCCTAGACATACAAAACAAATATTATAACAAAAACATGATTCAACAAACATCTTCTGTCTTAGTTTTATGAACTGCTCAGGACTGACCTGTCTCATATCTCCTTGGGCAGTGAATATAATGGCTTCCAAGCCATCATTGGTGGTGTGCAAGTTTTCTTTCTCCACCACCTCCATCAGCCGCATCATGATCTGCTCATCTTTCAGCTTACTGTATCGCAGCACTGCACAGCGGGACTGAATGGGCTCTGGGTAGCGGATCAAAACCAACTTACTGGGCCACACTATCATTCAGCCATTTTTCAGAGCATTTTTAAGCAAAAACTCTTCAGTAAGTCAATGTCATACATCCAAAGACAGGCTGTGCTCACCTATAATCTTGTCTGATGCATTGCAAGCTAAGGCAAATCGTGTAGTCTTAGAATAGATTTCCATAGTTCTTCTTAGAGCCTGTTGAGCTCCATCGGTCATGCTTATTTAAAGACAAAAATGAAAGAACTTCCACTTACACATACTTAGATAAATCATAACCTGAATACAAGTATCAAACTATTATGTATTAATTACCTGTCAGCTTCATCCAGAATTATGATTTTGTGACGCCCTTTAGGAAGAGTAACTTTTTGTTGGGCAAACATCTTAATCTTGTTTCTGACAACATCAATACCTCTGAAATAAATTAAAACAGTACCAAAATAATGTTTGCTTTCAGTCACATCCAGATGCATTCTAGTGTTAAACAGAAACTGTCAAGTGAAAAAAGAAACTCCATCTATATTCAAGACACTATTCTGATATCTTTAACTCATCATTATTTTAGGCATCGTGTTGTGTGGACATTCACAGAGGTGCTTAAGATGAACTGAAAGGGTGCATGAATATAATCATGGTGCAACTTGCAACTAACACATTAACACAAAGAACATAATAATAGCAATCTATGCAAATTGGCATGCCCTTTGAAGCTGATTTTCTAATGACTAATTACAGTTGTATTATAAAGTTACATTCTGTTTTTACCTGTCATTTGAGGCATTTAGTTCAAGCACAGCATCCTTCATTGCAGGGCCTAGAAGAGCTCGGGCTAAACACAAGATACTTGTTGTTTTCCCAGTGCCTGGGGGACCCTACAAACAGAAACAATTAGGATATATCAGATATATTTAATCTGACTGTTCAGTTGCACGTTCAATGTAACCTACTAGTGAAATCCAAGCTGTACTTACAGCAATAATTATGTTGGGTACATTCCCCTCCCTGGCAAACACCTGTCCAACAGCACAGTAAAAAACACATGATATACTTAAATATTTTTTTAAACGTGGTGGCAGGCGGTAACTTAAGCAAGTGATTTTGTTTACTTACCTCCAGTCTGCTGACCGTTTCCTCATTTCCAACGATTTCATTCAGCTTCATAGGTCTGTATTTTTCAACCCTGAATGACAAATGCAATAACCAAATACTGAGTTAAATGAAACTCAAAAACAAACTATCAATGCAGTATTTGGTGCCTCAATTGTCTTGCCCAGTTAGCTAATTTGAACTAATACTACTAACATTACAGTGTTTACAGAAGTTATCTATTTCACAATTTTAGTAAACGATTCTCCAACTTGTTAAGTGTTCGATGCTCGATTATAAGTACATATTTATCTGTTTTGTGAGTCTACAAATCACCATTGCTTTTTGAAGCTGCTAATCAGACTGCTAAGCTACCAACACTGACTCCATTAGCGCCTTCTGGCTTCACTTTTCTGCATTAGGACACGACAAACTGATATAAGATCTCACGGTACCAAGGCAGTTCATAAGCACTGGTCGTTAACTTTGAGTTGGCGTCTTCCTTTTTATTCTGCGTGTCCTCCTGAGTCTGCTCGCCCTCCGCTTCTTTCATCTCCACGTCCATCTCTCTCTCTCCCTCCAGCAGAAAACCCGCCACACGGCAGCGGAACCCGCGTCACTCTGACGAAACCTCCTCACACCACGGGCACGATCAGACTGAAAACAGACAAAAATAAACAAAAATCTTTTTTTATAAAGGTGGTTTACACACGCTTTTAATTATGTCACCGATTCATATGCCTTCATATGTCTCTGATAATCAGATGCCTATCAAACAATAATAATATAAATAAATAAATAAATAAAACCCGCTGATCTAAGATCACTTTATTTGCTCAGACTGAAAATAAAGATAAATAAATAAAAATGTATCACTTTATATCATTTCATATTTCTCTAAATATTGGATGGCTATCTATGTATAAACAAATTAAAAACGGGTCTGCCTACATTAGCGCTTATGAGATCACTTTATATTTCTCTAAATATTAGATGACGACCTAAAAACAAATATTTAAAAAATTGGTCACCTCAAAATCACACGGATGTGATTGAGGAGAGATCAAGCTGCTCTGTGAACAGTTTGGTTGCTACTGGTTACTATAGTTTTTCAGAGCTCGGTTCTATTTTAGATGCTATAAAATATTTTTTGCAGATTATTTCAGGTTTTGGCTTAACATTTAGAGCCCTAGAATTTTCAAAAAATGTTTTCCCCTCATTCACACTGATATGAGGTCACTTAAAATTTATCTTTTTTATCTAAAAAATGCACATTCAAAAACAGCGTTTAGTGTTGAATGCATCTGCGAGCCCCGGGGTGAGGAGAAGGCTAGAGCTGACAAAGGGGTGGGTCCTGAATGTCACTGAACTTTTACCTTGTCTCCTGCTGGACTGAACTTGTTTTTTTGAAGGCTTTGAGGTATCCGAGCGCAAGATAAGACTACTGCACGCAGTAAATTTTCAAATCAGCAGAGTTAAAAATAGAGACTGAAAATAGAGGGTGTATGCGTCACCCTGCAGAATTCTTACAACCCATTTTCTCGTTTTCTGCAGTCACAGCTGGGAAATTTTGCAGGTGGTTCTGGGCTGGCATGAAACTTACTCCTCATCTTAAAGGTGCTGTAATGGTTACAGATTAAACTGCAGAACATGACTTTTAGCAGTTACTGACACAATCATGACATGTTAGAAATGATAATGTCATATAGACACATATTTGATTCCATATGTGATTTGCACAGGAACTTCAAGCACATTGCAGTCACTGGAATTATGTTAATGTTACTTGACTCTGCGTTGTCCAGTTAAGTGTTAGGTTGTTTCAAGCTGAGCATAACTACCTGTTGCACTTACAAATATCAAGTATCACAGGGCTCAAATGTCTAAATGTTCACAATAAACATAATATAATGCCTGGCACAGATCTGATCTGCACCACATGTTAAATAAAAATACAATCAGATCATCCAAAATTATAGATATTAAGTGAAAAAACTGAGAATGAAATGGTTTATCTAATGGGTTAATCAGTACAATACCATCAGTCCATCAGTTTCTCTGATTAAAGATGTAATTGAACATTGTGTTGAAGTTCCCATGTGTAACCTTCATCCCATCTGTTTGCTTATGTGGACATTCACACACCAATCAGAAGCAAGGAACAGCTCTGTGTATATAATGCTGCATCTGCACCTGCAGCCTTATTCGCTCATCAGACCGAAATCATGAAGGTGGCAGCTGCTCTTCTCCTTTGTGCTATGTGCTTCCTTGGCCTGGACGCGCAGTGTCCAGAACCAAGCACCCTGAAAGACCCTGAAGGCAACAAGCTGTGTGCTCGCCTGTTTGAGGACAGTAACTACTACTATGACCAAAGCTGTGGAGGAGAGTACCTTAATATCTTCCCCAATGACGATGTCCCAATTATCCCATGGCGCTGGAGCAACCGTGCATCATCTCTGGTGGTGAACAAGTTCTGCACCCTGACAGTGTGGTCCCGCATCAAGAAGAATGGAACCAAGAGGAAGTTTTCCTCTGGCATTCAATACCGCCTTAAAGACGTGCAGAAGGGCCTGTTTGGGAACTGGGACAATAGCATCTCTGCATTCTACTGCGTGTGCTAGAGCCTGCTGGAGCTTGAGGTGAAGGAAGAGAGACTGAAATCAACAGCTGTCAGTCTGTGTGTGGTCGGAGGAATCAAATAAACTAATTCCGCTATCAAATTTAAAGTGCATTGGCTTAATTGATTCATTTCACCTACTTAAGAAATCACCTGATCTATAAAATAAAACAGCATTCATCAACTGTTTCTCAGTATTCCCTCCGTTTTGTTAAAATGTCAGTCTTCAATAGGAATTTAGAGTAAATTAAACATTTAGCTTCATTACAAACAGGAAATAAACTAATTCCATTATTCAATATGTCACACACTAGCAGTATGTTTTAGATATGAGCAGTGGAGGCGTGTGCTTTTGTCCAAGAGATACAACAGAATTGTGTGGATTTCTCTACAGCCTGTTGCAGCCATTCCTCCGTGCTGTGATGCAGACCAATAAATGAATGAAAACAGCAGCTAATGAGGCAGTTGACATTAAAGCTCCATGGTAGAACTGAAGCCTCCCATGGTGAGATGCACAACTAACGCTAGACAAGATATAGCTGGTAGTCTTTCAGAACAGGATAGAGAGACTATTTCTTCACCATCTTTGACTGTTGACTGCTGAGGTAAGTGTTTTTATTGGCCCAGTGAGTAGGCAAGTAGATGACTGAGAACCAGCCGTCTGAACATGTGACATTATTTAAGCTCTGCAGTCAGTGGGCCTTGATCATAGTGGTCTAGGTGGAAATTGCGCAGCCATAAAACATGCTTTTAATTAACTGATTTTGTAATGTAATGGAAACAAAGGCAGTTCAATTTACATTACATTACAAGTGCTTGGGAAAGTTGATAGTGTATGAGTAGATAATAAGAGGCTGAAAAAGATGTAGTTAAACATAATTATGACTGTTTTTGGAACATACAACACATATGTGTACCCCAGCAAAAGAAGTAAAATGCAAGAAAAATGTGGGATATGGGGCCTTTAACAAGCAAGAAAATTTTTGTTATCTGTTATCTGTTATAATTTGTTATAATGTAGATGTTTCTAAAGACACACTCACAGGAGTAATGGATCACAAGTAAATATTTGGAGGTGGAGAAAAACAGCGCTGGTTAAATCTCTGGTGACTTTTATAAGCCTCGGGGCATTAAAGATAAAGTTATTTCTTTTTACCACATTTGCCTGTAAAAAAATCAGTATTTCTCTATGGCTACATTTCAAAGAGTTTATAGACAATAAACTGACTGGACCCATATTGCAATGAAAAAAAAAAGATTTGTATTTTTACTTTTTTAATAATTACTCTTTTCCTTACAAGAATATTAACAAAACATTGGCATACCATTTTAAGAATATACAATTTAAAAAAAATAGTGTGAATGTATGCACAGACAGCATTTACTACTGATGTCTGCCACACATCCCTGTACAAGCTACATTCAATAGAAGGTCACACCACATGAAGTCTGGGACTTACCTATGCAGCCCAATATGGGGGAGGAATAAAAGCTAATTATGAGAGGAGGCAACCTTTTCCATCCCTCCTCCCCACTTAACTCCTCACTGTCTCCTCATTTTCTCCTGCAAGCTTGAGAATAAACTGGGCAAATTTCGACAGGTAGTAATCCAGGAGTCCTTGTTTTCAGCAGGGGTAAGTCTTGAAAGCATTTTATTACAGTAAACAGAGCATAGGCCTTTTTCTTATTCTGAATGTACATACTATTGGGAAGAAAATACATTGTGCTTCAAAACTATGCGTTGTGTCGTAGTATTACGATACCAGGAAATGCACAATATTTAAATGTACATTTTTTAACATTGTTACTGTGTGACTTTCATGCAGCCTCCTGCTGTGGTGGCATGGAATTTTAATTATGTGGGGAACTCTAATAAACATGAAAAAGCTTTAATGATAATTGCACAGTAGCACAAGTATACGGTTTGGTCAGTGACACTGGTATTAAAAGACATGGATTTAAAACACTCCATTTTTAAGGCAGCAATGTTTTATTTATTATGCAGTGCTAAGGCTACATTTAAGATAAAAAGGTTACTGTATTAAAGTGTTGGAGGCAGGGGATGCTAAGCAGGTTAGTGGGAGCCTCATGAGGATACCTTTACTTGTCCTGTGTTCTCCCTCTGAGCCTTTGCTGTGCTCAACCAGCTGAGACCCAGGAAGCCTCCGCAAAACAATTACAGCTGCTCCACCTCAGACCAGCCTCTGACAGAACATTATAACAGAACATTATATAACTGGACATAACTGGACATAAGCAATTTAACAGAGTATGTATTTAGCATAACTGGAGCATCTCTTATTCAGGACATTATTCAGGTGGATTCAGAGAATGAATAGCATTAGCAGAATGTGGTATTGTTGTTAAAAGAAAACATTTAAAAAAAACAATAATGTTATAGGAACAACACAGACATTCCAAACTTTGATTTATGTTGACATAATATTATGCTTTGGTCATTATGCACCATTTCTAGGTGTCCATTCTTCACAAAACATTCAAACAATCTACAGGGCAGCTGAAAAAAATTTCTAAAGTATTTCATGTGACAGTAATTTGGTACAGTTTTGTCAGTTAAAATATTTGGAAAATTTAAAAAACTTACAACAGAAACTTAATACTCACCTATAACCTTTGATTATAGGATTAAACTATACCAGCTGATCAGAATCACCCCTGGTTACACAGCAGCTTCCACAAGAGCACTATGTCCAACAACATGGCCAAGATTGCAGATGCCCGAAAGACAGTGGAGCAGTTAAAACTGGAAGTGAACATTGACAGAATGATGGTGAGAGAACAGACCTATATTGCATGGTTTCTTAACCCAGGTCTTGGAGTCAAAGAGCCCTGCATATTTTAGTGTTTATCTTTTATAACACACAAACCTCAATCCAGAAAAGGCTCACAAATTAGCTGATAAGTCAGATCATGTGTGTTGAGAGCAGGAGGGCTCCATTCAGTAGTACCTATTCAGTAGTAGACACTACAAAGACACCAGTTTTATTCTATTCTACATTTTTAAACATACTTAAAAAGAAAGCAGCAGGTGACAGTATTGTTGTTAGAATATTTACATATGAAGTGATGTACATATTTCCTGTAGTGAATTTCACATCAGCTGGTTTCCTTTTCTTAGGTGTCTAAAGCAGCTGCTGAGCTGATGTCATTCTGTGAAACTCATGCCAAAGAAGATCCACTGGTGACCCCTGTGCCCTCCTCCGAAAATCCCTTCAGAGAGAAGAAGATTTTCTGTGTAATTTTGTAGCTGTTTCTAGTTAGTATGTTTGAAAAGTCATTTCAGTTGTAAATGTATCAGCCTAATTTCTGTCAAAATGCCTCATCAGCTTAATCCACTTTAGTCAATCATGTCTACTAATTTAAAGTGACTGTATGTGAATTTTCTTATTGAACATTTAATTGTACATATTGTCTCCTTTGTGTTATGCTTGAAAAATGTTATTCAGACTGATTTTCATTCTCTATTAATTGCCATGAAAACATTGCCCTTTTTCCTATTACTTTGAGAAGTCTCGTCACATTAGTCTATGGACGTCTGTATAAAAGTAAGACTTGGCCAAGACTCAAACCAACCCAGAAAAAAATGCCTACAGATCTTATAAAACATATTTCAATATATTTCAACTACAAACGATACAAGAATAAAGCTATTTTGATTCAGTGTTTACTTTATACAACATTCCTGTGTTTACATGAACAAAGAACATCCTGGATCTGACATGATTGGCAGATAAGAGCTACCGAGATTCATTATTGCTAAAGGGCATCGTCACCAAGTTTTCAGATCACATTAGGAAAACACTGGGGCCTGCTCATGTGTGACTCCAATAAAACTGCATTTTGCGATAAAGAGCAAAGTTCCCTCTGTCTCTGTTCACTATGATATGCTGCATCTGTTAACTTCCGTGAAGACAGTTTACACATTAACCAAAAATGACCCAAACTCATTCATTAACCAGCCTCTGTGAGAAATTAGATATTATTATCACCATTAATTTAACTAAGTGCTTCTTGTCTTAACCTTTAGACAGATGAAGAGTAATTAGGAAACTGTTCGAACTGTAGAAAACCACAGAATTAGATCTGCTGACCTGAATGCACTTTGAACGTAGACCTAATTAAGAAGTTTATTGCCTGGTTATAAAGGGCTTTAAGCCTTGTGTTTAAGGAAACAGAAGCAGCGAGCATTTGCTTTAACCCTTTACCTGCTATAGTCACCTGTTCAGGTAGGGCGGGCTGTACTTTATTCACACACACACACACACACACACACACAAAGGCTGGCTGGCTGACTGTTTCCATCACAAAACAGGCAATGAAGAGGAGCAAGCTCCACCGGTTCCTCTAGCCTGTCAACACGGAGGAAAGCACAGGTACACAGGTACACAGGTACACAGGTACACAGGTATGGAGCACTGATATCCCACATTCTTTCATAGCCTATGTGTTTTAATGACTTGTAAACTGAGAATTACAATAACATTTTGTCAAACTAATATAATTACGTGCAAGCCATTTTTTAAATCAGTTAATTGGGACTGTAAATGGGCAGAAAATGCCTGTAATGTTAGAAAAGTGGAGTGAAGAGTCGTGTTGCTTTGGGAAAGGAACCATGGCGATGTTTTCTGTTTTCAGAAGATGAGTTCTAGCACTTTACGTGTCTGAAAGAGGACAGAAAAAACAGGTAAAATCGTATAGCTCTTGATGCTGCTCAAAAACTGGACACCTACCAGTAAGAAGTGAGTGAAGAAAGAAGAGCTAAAGCAGTGTGTTTTAAGAGGTGAGACTGAGCATCATTACTATACACAGACACAGCAAAACATCCCGTCTGTGTCACACATATTTTCATATTCAAATCAGATTTCCGAGGGAATACGGGATACTAGCCATTGTCTACACAGTATATAGCTAAACCAAACAAACAAACAAACAAACCAACTTACTAAAGTACCCATTACTGTAACACAATATCTAAAAATGTTATAAACTGTCGAAGGTGCTCTCTCAAATCTCAAAACGCAAACGGAAGCGATTCTGATACTCCGTGAACATTTTTTTAACATTTTTTTTCAGGTGATTTATTTTTGTTTACATTAAGAAAACATTGTGTAGATATAAGGAGGTTTGGTTCAGGATTTGTTGTGCGGTCCAAAAGTGAAACTTAAGTGCACAGATTAACCATGTCAATCTCATTAGCTGAAGAACAAACTGGATAAATGTATATATATGTATTTTAAACATATTTCATTTAATAAAAGTTTATCTTATGAAATGTCCACGTTTGCAGAATCCTGACTGAGAGATGTCAGGAGAGAACGTGGATGAGCAATTAAGCTTATCTGTTTTTCTACATGAAACCTCTGACAGCTTTATCAGAAATGCTGCTTTTGTAAACTCGGGCTCAGTGCCAGGATGAAGTGGGCAGCAGGGGGCACCTTAGATGGCAAGGGAGTAATATTTTTACATTGTAAAATAATCATAAAAATATTCACCCTGCCTTGACTGTTTCAGTTTTTTCTTCCTGCGTGTGGCGATATTGTGGGTTTTGTTATACTAAGTGTAAGCAAATTTCCTGCCTCACCCTTTCCACGTGTTGGTGCGTAATGTCTGAAATATGAAGCAGGAACGCAGCTTTTCGGGCAAGCATCAGATCCTCATGCATACAAATCGTGTTAATAAAAATGATTTAACCATGCAATAGCACCTGAAAGACTGAATAAGGACAACACAACTGTATCATATTAAATAATAATAATACATCTAGTTTAAAGCACTGCCTGCTGCAAGTCCTGCTAAAATAAAACAGCCTCGGTCATTAACTAAACAAATGTTTTATTAGTTTTATTTTCTGCTCATGTCATGCAGCTCTCTCTTCGTCTCTCAATTCAATTATCTTCAGTTTAATGAAATTTAATTCAAAGCTTTAATGTGATTGGGCCGAAATTTGATTGGGCCTTCGTGGGCTCCTCAAACGCAATTAGGCTAGAAGACTGTCAATCTGAAAATGTGCTACGCCATTGGATCAGAACGCAGCTAATAGCCGCTTTGTATGGGGACACGGACGCAGAGTAGCGCGCGTTAAACAGGAGGAGAGGCAGGGCAGGGCTGCGTATGAAAAGTTTCCAGTGTCACCTGCTTACTTGTAGTCGCTATTTGACCCATCAAAAAACAAATTAAAACCTGAACTGAAGGTGCAAAAAATATACACCTGAAAGGGGGAAATCCCCCTTTACCCCCTCGTGGCCCAGGGCATGTATATAGGCATACCTATATAACACTGTAAAAAGCTTTGGACTCCACAAAGTGTTGGGCAATAATTGCTCCTAAGGCTTGTGGAGCAATACATAGCTACTAGACACCAGTACATGAACTTTTGGTTGACCTATTTTTTTCTCTCCAAAGGACAGATAGCTTTGCTACCTCTTTGAGTTGTAGAGGTGTGGTTAATGTGGTTAGTTTAATATACATCCTGTGCCACTTTTCATGTTCACATATTTACTTCCCATTTTGGATTGTAATGCAATTTTGAAGTCAGCGTTGGAGGCAGATTCTAAAAGATGGCCAACTTCAAAGGACATGCATTACCCGGGACATTCTTCCTGCTGTTCGGCCTGTGGTGGTCTGTAAAATACCCCCTGCGACACACCTGGCAAAGAAGACAGCATGGTGGAAGACAAAACCTACCTCTATTCTTCAAAAGATTAGATCTTATCGAGGGGGTTCTGAAGACCTTCTTTGCTTTTGTTGGTGAGTGATTTCACACCACCAGGTTTTGGATTACAAACTGCCTTTGCTTAAGAAGCACTATGACCAGTGTCAGAAACAACACATCATAAGCATTTTCTCTTCTTTAAGGCATCATGGCAGAGCAGTTTGTGCCTGACGGACCTCATGGTCACCTTTATAACGGAAACTGGGTGAAATTAATGAACTGGCAGCATAGCACTATGTACCTCTTTTATGGTATATCTGGCATTGCTGACATTCTCAGCACATCTCCGCTTCCTGTCCCAGCTGGGCTTGATCGTCTCTCCCTCTCTCTGGCTCTCTTTGTTGAAGGTACAAAAAAGTGTGCTTGAGGTGTATTGTACATTAGTGGCACTGTAGGGTCTATTCAGTGATTTTATAGCTTTGTGTAATATCAAGGTGATAATAGGGTTTCTGCCACAGAAGTGGTAACTCTAAGAATACAGAGGTGAATCTTTGTGTAGTCACACCTTGGATGAAGACCTAAGAGTACTCACTTAATATTTTTCATTACATTTTTCTATATTTCAGTAGTTGTATGTGACAAAAAAAAACCCTTCTAATCTGGATAGTTTGAATGACTAACAAACTCAGTCTACATATGGACTAATTTCTAAAAATAAAAAGTGACATTAGTGGGTTCACTTCACTGTATTTTCTATAATGTAAATTTTTATAAAATGCCAGCAAGTGTTTTCAAAAGGAATGTTAAAACCAAAATGAATGCAGAGCTTTTGAAATGAAAGCAACAATGTATGTTAAATACAATATCTCTAATAGTCTAAATGACAAATATAAATTTATTGAATTGGTACATTTTATTTGGTTAATTGATACCAGCACAAGGACGTTCACCATGCTGTCTCCTTTGTCATGTGTCTGGCTAGTTCATACATTTACACCATGTTTATCTGCTGTCTTTAGGGTTCCT
The DNA here is from genome assembly GCA_037577145.1 of Brachypetersius gabonensis. NCBI lineage: Eukaryota > Metazoa > Chordata > Actinopteri > Characiformes > Alestidae > Brachypetersius > Brachypetersius gabonensis. The sequence continues at coordinate 5,359,329 of JBBJLR010000024.1, forward strand.
CTTCTATTTCCATATACACAATCGTCCTCTTCTGGACCAGCACGTTCATTTGCTGCTGCTTGTGGCTGTTTTTGGTGGAGCAGCCAGCACAATTCTTGAGGTGTTCATACGGGACAATGCTCTGCTTGAGTTGTTTAGGAGCAGTGTGGCCATTCTGCAAGGCACATGGTTCTATCAGGTATTCCCAGAGTCATAGATTTATTTTGAATAATTTGCTCTTCTGATCCTAATGAGCTAAAATGTTGTGAATGTACTACATTTAATTGCTTTGCAAGGCCCAAACTGAACATCTAAATACTCTCAAATGATTCCTTCGCCAGATTGGTTTTGTATTATACCCTCTAAATGGGAAAGAGTGGGACCTGGAAACCCATGACAACGTCATGTTCATTACCATGTGCTACTGTTGGCATTACGCAATAGCTTTGCTGATCGTGGGGATCAACTACAGTGTTGTCTGGTGGTGAGTAGTTATTAGCATTTGTGGAATCGTCATCGACTACAGAGCACAAATATTACTTAGAAATTTGCAAAATGCCACTACGGGTCTTGGACACAATTATGTTTTCCATTCTCCAGGACCACAACAAGATGTGGAGGGAAGCATAGGACAGATATAGAGATTGGCCTCAGGAAAACCAGCAACGCTGACTCGGGTTCCCAAAAGGCTTTACTGCAGGAATCAGATGAGGAATAAAACAGTCTTCAATTGAGATATGAAGAAATGGATGCAGATGTAGGTAGTTAAATGGCCCTAATCTGGGTTTATATGTAAAAAAAAAAATCATTACTCTGTGCACATTAAACCAATGTGTGGTATTGCTACCACCCAAGCTTCACTAAAATGGTTTCTGCCACTTGATTAAGGCTCTTTAATATTTTTTGTTGATACACTTGTCTTTGTGCACTTTGGCAGGGAAGTTTTGTAAGAACAGTTTGAAAGGAAATCTACATGACTAAAGCATTTTTTTGTGAATGAAACATGACTGAAAACATTCTGAATGAAAACCCGAGGTATGTTCTGACAAACCACTGAATAAACAGCAATTCAAGCAACAAACCAGACAGACTTGTTTCTCCTTGCAAAATAAAATTTGTCTGTAGGATTCCCAAAGTGTATGTAACTTTTGTTTGATTCTCAGTTTATCAGTTTAGCACTTACTATACACACTACTCACAATAAGTTAGGGATATCGTGATAGACTTAGTGGATGTCACACATACGGTGTTTGTTTCACTTCAGTCATTTTTGGGATAGGGAGGCATGTATTGTGGTGATAGACACACCTCATTTTGTGTTTTCCATGTAATGGTCTCATTGTGTACAGGTGTGCCTTATATTGGGGCCAA
>JBBJLR010000024.1:5361912-5385718 GCA_037577145.1 Brachypetersius gabonensis
TATATATATATATATATATATATATATATGCGCCTATATGAAATGTATATATAAAACAGCCTATATGAAATCCTTTTGAAATATGAAATCCAGCCTTTATTGTTTTTGATCTATAGGCCTTATAATATTAATCAAAATGATATACATGATAGTACCTGGATAGCATAAGGAATTCAATATTTGAATCTCTCATGGCTTAATACGCATAAACTAATTACAATTTCTACTTTCAGTATGCTCACTATTTGACATGATTTGCTTGTAGTATAAACACAGCTAAAAGGGTAAACCCAGCAGATTTATTTATCTGATGTGAGACATGATTCAAGCAAAAACTAGTAAACAGTAAAATTAAGCGTATGTGTCAGAGAAAAACATTTTAAAGAACACAAATAAAATTGTTTAACCTTTTCTGCACACAACAAAACAGATTATACTCATTTGTGGTCATCTAAAATACACTTCTGGTGGTTTTTTTTTAAACAATTTCCATATAACATAAAATTCTAAAAAGGTCTCAAGAACCAACATTATAATCGAATTTTACTGAGGAGCAAGATAAGTTGGAAAAGTTGCCTTTGGGCCTTTCACTGTGGGTCAGGGGTTGTCTTGGGGGAGGGAGCAGTGGACACCACCACAGTGGACACTGTGGATTTAGTAGAACTGGCTGCTGAGCGCTGCTGCAGTTGTTGTGCTGGGACGGTCTGGATGCGCACCTGAATGGGTAAAGTTGGAAACAGAAAGCTTTACTCTGGGACTGTAAAAATGCTTTTGTGCATTGTGATACATTTCTCCAAAGGAGGTAAGCATCCTTTTGTAACTGTTAAGTACATACAATTAATTACATTAGTGTATTTAAGGTTAATTTCGAAGCATACTTAAAAAATAGAATTAAAGGGAATCTCCTTCTAAAGACTGTTCCAAGGCCAGAACTTCAACCCCCCTACTTTTCTCCAGTACACTGGTACTGATATAAAATGGTCTTGCTAACACTGGTGGGTGTGGATTAAGAGCTGAGGTGCTGACCTGCGTTGCCTGGCCCTGCTGCTGCAGCTGCTGCAGTTGTTGAGCTGTAACAAAGCTGACAGGCTTGTTCCCGGCGATGAGCTTGGTGCCTGCTGGCATTGTTGTCAGGATAATGTTCCTACCAAGATTACTGATACTGCAATCAGAACAGAGGCTCAGGTCATATCAGGCAGCCAGGCTAGGAACATTGTAACAAAAGTATGTAAACATTTAGAGTCAGGTTGGAATAAAATCTAAGCAAATTCTGCCTTTGGGTCATAGATCTATATTATTACTCTTAAATCAAGTGGAATTAATGAAAAAGAATAAAACTAATAAAAAAAATTCTAAAAAGCAGCATACTTCGTACTAATACTGCCTTTCAGTATGGGTGTTGTAACCACACTTTTGCTCTTCAGAGGTTGGCTAAGGACAGAGAGAGGCACTGTGATCCTTGCAGGTAACTTCCCCTAAGAAGAAAATAAGAAAACAGTCGGTGGTAACAGGCATTTATATGTTTCACAATATCTGCCATCTACCATTCAAACAGGCTCTAATTTATTAGTTTTGCAGAGTGATACTGATATTAAAGTTTCAAAATTTAGGTCTTAAAAGCAATATTTGTTTGCTAGGCATGCTCAGACATGACAGATATTTTTTTAATGAGACAATACTGCTAATGTTTATAGCTTACACCACTATTCGATGTTTATATATCTAATACTGAAAAAAGTCAGAGTGCAAAATAAACATCTACTAATGGCCAGAATGTACAAGAATTAGTTTTACTCAGCATTACGAACTATTAGTGCTACTGTAACCAATTAGGCAAACTATGAAATAGCTATTGCTAAAGCTTCAGACTCATGCCATGTTCATTTGTAAATGCAACGTTTACCTAAAGCAAGATCATGGGAACCCAGTTAAACAAATGATCCAGAAATGAGAAAATTTCAATAGTCAGGACTTGACCATTCCGATACATGAACTTTATTCTTCTTTATCAGAGGGATCCTCCAAAGTGATCTTTTATGGAAGACCACGCCTACAAAAGGTAACAATGGTCATGAATTGGTACACAATCTGTCCGACTGAATTGGTTATGTCCAAATTCTTCAGTGAGGGTTTTGTAATGTCATGAGGTAATAATAAAGGTTATAATAAATCTTTTTTGTTCATGTCATGATACAATTTTACAAACATATGAATACCAAACTTTAAGAGATCCCTGTTCCTTAAATAAAACTGCATAACCTACACCTACCATTTGTTTCGCCTCATTTGTTTAATTGGGCTCTCTTTATCTACTTAAGGACTTTCAATGATGTTTTATATTTATGCAGCAAGATTGAGTTCACCTACTTTACTAATGCTTGCACACAACAGATCTGAATGCATAAGTAGTATTTTTACCTGTTGTGTTGCCACCACGGTAGCACTGACAGGCACTTGTCTGACTGTAGCTGCAGCCGTGCCCAGAGAAAGAGGAGAGCCTGCTGCAGCAGGACCTAGTGTCATGCCTTTAGGTCCTGCCACCCCACTGGTGGCTATGGTGACTGTGGCTGCTCCCGAGGAAATCGTGGCAGGCTTCGTGCTTGTGGTGGTAGTGTTAACTGGAACAGTCTGCCCCTGTTTCTGTGGGATCACTCCCAGGTTGGGTACTATGCGAATGGTAGTGCCACTGGCTTTGGAGTCTGAAGAAGTGACTGTAGAGAACGTGCGGGCTTTAGGGTCGGCCACAGTCACAGCCAGGGCAGGCATAAGCCGAATGGCAGTGTCGCATGTGGCCTTCAGCTCAGGGTGCACCTTCATCACAGTTGTAGCCCCTGGAGGCCCCTGGGTGGAAGGGGCCTTGGCAGCCAGGGCCTCAGCTGTGACTGTTGGTGCAGGACTGGAAGCAGCTTGGGGGGAGGTCTGTGTTGGGGTCACATGTAGAGTGGCCGAAATGCCCTTGGCAGTGGCGCTTGCAGCACTGCCAAGCATGTCTGGAGTGAGTTTGAGTGTGGCCATCATTTCTGGAGTGATGCGTAGGACTGTCTGGCCTTTAGCATCAGTTGTGATGGAAGAGGGAGGCAAGCGTAGAACATCTTTACCTTGAATACGGAGGTTGGTAGCAGTCAAGGGAATACCTGCTGTATTCTGGGCCTTCACACCCAGCTGGCCAGTGATAGCAACCTGAATATTTGAAATCAACATAGCACGACCATGTAGTTTAGATTTGTGTTGTACTTTGTTCTATTTAAATAGTATCAAATAAAAACATTTCATTTGGAAAAAATAATGGTATTGAACACACAAAAAGAATATTTTATATGAAATAAGGTCACAAATATTAGGAAATAGTGTATGGTATAGCCTAAATTAAAGGGTACCTGTTTAATGATGTTCTGACTTGTGACCCCCTGTAGCACTGCAGGCGAAGTAGTATTATGACCAGGGCTTCCTGGAGAGGTGGTCTGAGATTTACTGACTGTCACAGCAGAGGCCAGGCCAGGGACAGACAAGGCTGTCTGAGCTCGTGAAGCTTGGACCTGGATAGGACTTCCTGCAGACTGATTCCTTAAAGGCAGAGTCACCACGGCCTGCACACACAGACAAACATCACCACACACAGAAATCATCAGCCAGAGAGAAGATATGCACCCTGAATAAAATAGTGATACTTGTGATCACGTTTAACTTCTGAACTTACATTGGTTGGATCAATGTTTATTATAACTCTATATAAATAACAAAAACATTAAACTACTGATGAAAACAAAGCTTAATTTGACCATGTTATGAGAAACCTTTAACAACGTATCTTTTACAATGATTCAGTCATAAATTGCTCTACAGCATTTCCCAGTTCTAATACATCCGCTATACCTGGTAGTTAGCTGAAGCTGTATCAGGTGTGTATGAAGAGTAAAAAACACCAAATTCTGCCTCTTTAGGATGAGATGGATTAAGAACTGCTTGACAAAGAATATTGAACTTACTTGTGCAATGCCCTTGTTGTGAGCCACAGTAACAGGCACTCTGATATGATGGGGTGTCTGATGCACCAACGTGGTTGTCTGGCCTGTGGAGGCAGCAGGAAGGCCAGGCTGAGCAGTGACTACCCGTACCTGAGGTAGAGAGCCTGCTGTAGCAGAGTGAGCCACTACTCGAGCTGCAGGCTGCACAGAGGCCTGTTGAGAGGCTTGTGGGGCGACCTGACCAGCAGAGAGCAGAGTGCCCAGCTGAGGTATTGAAGGAGGAGACACTAGCAGAACACTGCAGAAAATACACAAGAGATAACAGTATATTCACACATGGAATGTCAAACTCTTATAGTACTCCAAATTCAACTCATGAATGCCAAAAGCTTTGGCACTCCAGGGTATCATACAAAATAAACAGATTTTATAGACAATTCACTTTTCACCTGGGGGTGGTCTTGACAGTATCTGATACACCTGCTTTGGCTGTTGTTGTCACAGCGGAAAGTAGTGGGGATTTTGGCGTGCCCAGGGTGCTTGGTGTTGGGATACTAGGAGGTTGGGGTAAGCTGGTAGAAAGTGTAGAAGGCCCATCAGGCACAGAACATTGTCCCTCTGTAGCACCAGTCTTACTGCTTGTTTCCTTGTTGCCAGACTTCTATCAAACACATACACAGATAAGCAAATATTCAACCCACAGATGCTTTCCATATCAAATGAACACAGGAATGATTTAAAGGAAGAAGACTGGTTAAACCGGTTCAACTCTACAACTTAAATATAGCAAAACAATAGTATAGGCTTCAGCATGAGTGTGTGTAAAAGAGTTGGCATGCTGTAGGACTCACAGATTTGGGGGAGGGTTTGGGCTTCTGCTGTAGGGCTTTCCGTGCCTTGGCAGCGGCTGCCTGAGCCTGGTGGATCCTCTCTTCATAGAAATAAATATATATAAAACACACTTGAGGCTTACAAAATGGTGTGAATGATGGTGTGAATAAATGAATGAAATATTACAGAATAGAATATCTTACTCACTACTTATTAATTTCACTGAATTAAAAAAAAAACAACAACTTTGTTACAGACAACTATTTAAACCAGTCAATCATGCTACACAATTAGGTAACCTGACCCTTGGATCGTCCCAGCTAAACCTGTTCTGTGTATTGTAAGTTCAGAGGAAAGCCACAGCAAAACATATGGCTGTCAAGCTTCCTCAGGCTCTTATACTGTGAAGCCTGTTCCCTTCTGAAGTGTGCATGCCACTGAATCCTACATAGAAATTACCAAACTCTTCTTGACTCCGATCTCTGTGTAGGTAAATCCAAAGTTTGCGACCAATGTCGTATTTTACACATGGGTCTTTCTCATAGTGGAGGCGGTCCAGAGCACCACTCACAACTGTGTTGACCTGTATGAAGCACACGACAGCGTGCCTTTAATGGGAGAACATACGACAAGACACAGGACACACAAAGAGAAACAGTGTTTGGGACCTGTGCACTGGTGACATCAGGTGCCAGAAACTGGGAATCCTTCAGCAGTTCACAGATTTCAGCCCGGGTTCCTTCACCATTAGGTAGCCTTGCAGCTGCATCCCGCACTAAGAACACAAGAGGGCCACATTCAGCATCAGAAATAAACATGTTAACTTCTGAATAGTTTTATATAGGACTATATAGGAGCACTTATCAACTCAGATAGCCAGGTTAATGAAAACTGTTTATTGATCAATATAAACAAAATGGGCATTAGTCCAGCTCAGCAGATTTACACACTATTTTCTCGATAAATCTACTAGTTGCCAAATACCACTAAACTAAAACAACTAATAGTTATAATATAATGTGACATTTTGATTCTCTGTTTCAAGGACATTAATAAGACCATATCAATGCAACAGTTCACTACATCCACCAAGAAAGGAAGAATATTACCAAAGTTGTCATAAAAACTTCCTCAAAATGTTAACATGAGAAGGAAAAGTTTTTTCATAAGGGTTTTATTTAAAAAAATGTAAGAATTAAATTGGTTTTAGGATTTAGGATTAAATATGTGCAACTTTACCTAAAGAAAGGATGGTGACATAAGGTGGTCTGTCAGAGCGCAGTAGAGAGTGCTCACGGGCTTTGTTAAGAGAGGTCTCCTTATCAAAAACTCCTTTGACCGGCCCCACCACTGACTCAAAGCCATGCATGCGGAAGGTAAAAGCTTTGTGAGGCTGGTCATAGCGTTGCTGCTCCTATCAGTCAGAAACACAAGTTGTACAAGTTCTTAAACACTATAAATGATATCAGTGTTTACAAATCCCACTTTAAATGAATAAAGGCTCAAATGTTCAGTGTTAGTGAGTCCAAAGCTCTTACCTGATCTTGAAAAACATTCCGCTCCTCTCCTGTGCTAGGCCTCACCACATAATCAGTCCACCTGTGACACAAAAAGAGCAATAAAAGTGTGCAAACAACAAGAAAAAAAAAAAAAAGATACGGTTTCAACTTAAAAAACATGGTTTTCATGGTTTACAAATTTCACACATGCCTGGTCAAATTATGTTTTAAGTATGTGTAAATTGATTTTTTTTCTGGTTATTGTATTTGCAATATGTGGGAGTGTCTGTGTAAAATGTGCACGTCTCTAATGTTTTATACACTATTGACCGAGCTTACATCATAATTACAAACAAAAAAATGTTTGGAATTTTTTTTTTTAAATAATATATATTGATAATGTATTATACCTTGGAAATGTTAAAACTATGTTAAAATTATTTTACAATTGCAACAATTAAAATAGATTAACAGTTAAAACATTCCATGTGTATGTTATTACAGCAACCCTTATCTCTGCTATTTAGAAGTATACACATTTTTTCTTTAAATACATTCTAAAGCTACGACTTCTGTATTTTTTAGTTTTTGTATCTCTAAATCATTGCAGTGTGCATCTGCAGGCTAGCCCCAAGCGCCATCTCGTTGTACTGACAAAATGACAATACAGCATCTATCTACCTAATTAAAAAAAATAAAAAAATTAAAAATTGTGCATTACATTGTCCAGAAGTGGGTTGTCTTTAGAAAATGTTCTAGACAAATCACCAGAAACATGCAATTTGACCAGGGATATGCAAACATTTCAAGTGTAAGATAAATAAAATAAATGATGGGACTGTCACTATTGGTTCAGAGTGATACTCACACTCTAGGAGCTGGAGGTGTCAGCTCAGCAGTTTCTTCTCCTTCTTGCTGTTAAATAATAAAAAAGTCATACAGAGTAGGAGCATTGTGGTAACAGCTGAAAGGCCAACTATGACATTAAGATACCTTCACTACTACATGGTCCTTCGACTCCAGCCAAAGAAGGCAAAGTGCACTAAGATCCTTCTCTGTGTCCTGAGAGGGACCTGAAAGACAGAGGAGATAAAGAGGGAAAAAGAGACTGACATGATCAAAGCTGTTGTTGTAAAATGCAGCACAACACAGATGTATGAAAAATTATCTTACCAATCCATTTCCACTGCTGGGTGTGCTCTTTAAATTCTACATAAGGAGTATAGCTACTAGGCAGAGCCATAGGGCCAGCTACAAAAACCACAAAGAGAGCAAACATTCAAAATGATACGCAAAATGACATGCTATATAGTGCAGATTTCATGAATTTCTTGCTTAGAAACATAACTGTCATGGGACAAAAAAGAAAAAGTTTCACTCACACTTATTTTCTCCAGCAAGGAACTGCAGTGCAGGCAACACTAATTCTGACCAACAGGGGGCCATAGAGAACCAAGAATTGAGTGCACTGGCAGGAGAGGCCTGCCATTGCTGTACCTTCTCCTCTATCTATGAAAGCAAAATTAAACAATTAATTTACTGCATGGGTCTGACAGACTACATACAGTGAAAAGCATTTACCAGAAAAGAGGATGCCTGGCACTCCTGTCTAAGGATGTCTTCCAGCACATTAAAAAAACTAAAGGCTATTTCTTCCACCATGTCAGGGCTGTTCTGTGACTCTTCCATGGGTCTGAATTTAACAGAAAAACAAAGAAAAATCTAAGTCCATTACAGTCTGTTCAAACCTCGGAACTACCATGCTTACTGAAAGATAGACTTACTCTTCCTTAACACTCTGTAGGCTAGCAGCTGTATTGTCAGACAGTGTGGTAGCCATGGAGGCTGCAGGTGTCTGACTGTCACAGCCATCCTCAGATTCCGTTTTAATAGGTCTCAATTTCCGTTTTCTCTTCTCTTCCCTCATCTTCTTCTTAGGCAAAGCCAGGTCAGATAAAGCTAAATAATTATTGAAATATCATAATAGAAAATAGCAGCAATTAAAATGAATCATTAATGACTTTTAACAGCAGAATTGAGATTTTAGTAAATATGTTACAAACAGCTAATTATTCTCACCCATAACGGATCCTTTTCTACCTATATTTACGCGTGACATAATATCACCAAGCTGGAGGTCAGATGTCATCAGGTCAGGATGATCCTAATGGAGATAATATTAGCATGTTTGTAATTGAAGTTGGTGAAAAGCTGGCTGAATACTGCCATGTATGTAAACTTTGCCTTCTTTCATTACAATACAGTCAAAATAAAATATATTCATTTAAAGCACCAAAAGGGCAAGTAGGTACATGCATTTATTTAAGACAGTAAATATCAAGATTTGAAATTTCATCCATTAATAACCAGGAATTTCGGCCCTGTTATACAGACCTAATTTCTACATAACACAAACTAACAAATCAGTACATTTCAGTACAATCAGTACAGAAGATACATGTGTCAGAGTAATGAAAATGAGAAAATCTAGTTAAACTAACCGGTTGGCGTCTCCTCTTCTCTCTGTGTCTTCTCAGCATAGTTTTCAAGTCCTTCTCTCCCAGTTCTGCCTTGTCTGTGTGAAGAAATATTAGCCTCATTCTCTTATAACAAAATTCATGGAGGTTATAGTGAATTACTGCTACAGAACTGACCTCTGGTTTTCATGTCTTGGGTAGAGAGGCTGGGCAGAACCCTGAGAGAGATTGTGGGTGTTGGGGAAGACGGTAATGGAGGAACTGGCAACCAAGATGCTGTGTCTGCAAGCACAAACAGAAATCTTCTCATTTTTAATATTTTATGTTTTGCTTGATAATTTCTTTGTAAATGTGATTTTAAAGAGATACAACTTCTGATAACAGCCATGTAATAATCTTCATAAAATTTTATAGTAAAAAGTTTAATAACAAACATGTAGAGCAAGGAATGGATCTGCAATGTTCTTAGCAATTTTGTCTGTTTCTGTGACTTAGTACTTTTTGCATCAGTTCTCTTCACAAAGGGAATTTCGGGGTTATGCTATCTTAATACTATGTTTGTATGCTGCATCGCAATTATGATTGTGTTCTGTGTTGTCTATAACAACCTGTATATCTAAAACAACGCAAGGCAACACATCTGAAAATAGACAACATTGCTCTCTTAGACATTGAAAACAACAGTAATATTAATCAGCCAACAATATTTAGACTATTTTCAATTGACGCACCATCTTCATCAGAGGACAAGTTGCAATCCCCACACTCAGTTTTCACTTCTCGCATTATACGCATCACTCTGTGTCTGACATGCTGTTCTTGGACCTCTTTGTGGGAGGGTACAGTGTACCGGCGTTTTACTTCCAGCTCAGGACCACTGCGAACAGCCAAATCCAGCAAATCCTACTCAGAAAAAGACATTACAGGATAAATATAGTTTACCAAAGAATGACTGGAAGATTTCTCCATTTAAAGTATTCAATTTTGATATGTTTAGCATACCTTTCTGGAGACGAGAATTTGCTTGAGCAGTTTATGGTAATAGTGCTGAAGGGAGTAAATGTGCCTTTTTCTCTGGGACTTGGCAAAAAGTTGCCTATATTTAACCACCTCTGGGTTGAAGTAGCCATCTGATGACAAAAAAATGCTCGTTACTTTCACCACTCGAGATACTGAGCATGGAAGAATCTTTCATGCTGTTTTAGAAGTGATAAAAAGAGCTACCTCTGAAGAGTTTCTGGGCAAGGTGGAGAGGATTGCCAAAGAAGAAGTTCTGGTTATTGAAGAGGTCACTGATGACCCCATCTTGTTCTGAAACATTGTTATCTGGAAAGTGAGGTAGGAACCGCCGGAGGTGTTGCCTCTGAGCCTCTGTCAGAACCTCAGACCACGTACTCTCATTCATCACAGAGAAGAAAATCTCTGGCTGCTCACAGGCACATGCACAGACAAAAACACAAAACTCAAACATAGGACCAAATACTAAAAGTAAATTGTCTTTGCAGCTCAAAGAAAGCTGTTACTTACATCCTCTAGAAAATCTTCAGGAATTCTCACTCTGCAGTTTCCCAACATGCACTCCTCCATGACAGAGTCATCACTCACAATTCTTGAGTCCAGTGGGTCCGTCAGCATGTGAGCCAGAGAGTCCATTTCTCACGAACCTCAGAAGTGAATCGTGAGACGGTCCGATTCAGCTGCCTTTGTCTATGAACACGAGTTCAAACCCAAGATACAAGGCTGGCCACTTTAGTAAGTACCTTACTACTCACATTCAAAAGGAGATCACGACTGGCCTCTACGACCCCGTTTCTGCACTTTTAAAAAGACCTGGAGTGAATTTATTCTCACAAAAAGTGTTTCAGACAACGTCGACGTTCGATGCTCACCTTAGCTACCATATTTACCCTAAACAACACTACAGTAAAACCACTCCAAATTATCGTCCATATGTGGGTTGCTAATTTAAAGTCTAAAGCAGTCTGTGTCGCAACAGACAGCACACTACATGAAAAAAAACAGTATTTTTTTTCTCAGTGTCGTTCAAGGCTGGCTAACTAGCTAAAAGTGCTGTTTCGAGCTCTTCAAAAATCGTAGTTTTCTTATCACGAATTCGTATGCAGAAGCCACCTTACCGTGCGAGCCGAGAAAAGTGAAGAAAATAGAGCTAGCTGGTTTTACTAGCCATTCGACGGAGTAGGAATGAAAACATTGCTGCACCGCCCTGCTTTGGTTCCGTCTTCTAAACTGTACCGATTTCTGCTGTTGTTTACTCACGTGATCTCCAGCTTTGAATTACCTCACACGTTTAAAGGCACAAAAATGTTTGTTAATTGACAGTAATACGAGACTAATATAAACAAGACGGAAACATATACATTACAAAAATATTTAATTTTATTTTTGAAGTCCCACAGACATTGTGAAAGTGTCTATCAAGTAAGTCGTGTCTACGTGAACACATCACACAGTGTGAACTACGTGAAATTGTACACTGCATTTCACCCATTCACCAAGTGAAGCAGCGAGCAGTCAGTATATGGGAACGGTACCTTGCTTAAGGGTACCTCAGTGGTGCCAGAAGTAGTCCTGGGATTCAAACCCACGACGTTCTAAAAGTATATTCCTTTAATATACTCGTATAAATATACTCACTGTATACATGCATACAACTTGCCCAAGGCTACTTCTAGTCTTACTTCTAAATGTGCAGTTTAGTCTACTTACAGTTTACATACATATGTATGTATTACATTGCAGTCATGCATATTTATATTCCTAGATTTTATACTGTACATTTTTAGACTGTATATTTTAAAATTTTATTTTATACTATACTGTGACATAGTATTTTATTCTATTTTATTCTAATGTTTTTGTTAATTTCACTGCTTGTAACTTTATACTGTACACTTTCTGCCGTGACCAAGCCAATTTCCGACTTGTGGGACTAAGAAAGGTTTATCTTATCTTATCTTATCTTATCTAACCACCAGGACACCAGTTGCCATTAACATTAAATATGCAAAATAAGATACACAAGAACAGTTATAAAGCATGGGCACACCCTGCAGAGTAATTTGTTTATTCAACTCAAATAAGATTTCATAAGGTGAAAGAAATAAAAAATAAGTTAAAGCTGATAAATTATCCCAATAACTCCAAATACATATTAGCACGTACTGCCAGTCAGGCATGGCCACCAGAACTGTTGTAGCAGGGGGACCCATAAAGAAATAAAATTATACAAAACGTGTCAATGCAAAAGCTCCCTGCACAAAAATGAAGGGTGACTTAAACCTCACCTTAGGGAAAGTCATCAAAATACAAAAGTAGTCGAATACTAATAAGTAACTGAATCACTGCTGAATATTATCACTAAGTGGTCTCATGGTTAGAGTCTGTCCAACAAAACAAGAACAAAATAATTCAAATGTAGTTAAGACTTCATTTATGAACTGTCCAAACACAAGCATTATGTTAACCAAACAACTCTGAGGGTGCTTTCACACCAATAGTTCAATTGCTTTAGTCCGCACCAATCAGAAAAATGTTACAATGTAGTAAACAGACGTGGGTATGGTTTGCTTTCACACATGCAGAGTTCTAAACAAACCAAAATAGACCGCTAAGACCATCGGCACCGGAAACAGACTATTTTTTTTCTTTCAATAGAAACAGACTATTTTTTTTTTTTTTCTCACGCATTACGTTGTACGTGCAGATCATTTTTTCCAGACAATTCATTTCGAACATGATTTGCGGCTGCGACTCCAGACCAACTTCCTGCGCGCCTCTTCAGGGAGAAGAGAAGTGCCCTCCTCCTCCTGAATGATCATTTCGTATTAGCCGGCGATCTTCCTGCAGATCCATCAGTTTTCCATTGGCCTATCAATCCCGTATCTTATCAGATACCCATAATGCATTAAACGATACCGTTTCGTCCAATTCGGTTTGGTTGCTTTCACACCAGATGAACCGAACCAAAGTAGAGCAGATTAAATTGTCAGAGACCACCCCTTCAGGCGTGGCTCGGATCGATTGATTTGGTGCGCACCAAAGTACTGAGATTGCATTCACATCAACGCAAACAAACCGAACCAAAGGACCAAACACGTTTGGTGTGCACCAAATGCTGTAGGTGTGAAAGCACCCTATTTTTCTATACCCCAGACTGCTCTCGAATCCAGCTGCGGTATGAAGAGACTCGTGTATAAACACCTGGCTTGTACTTTCGGCCACAGCCGTCTCCCCAGCTGACCACCCCAGCCAGAAACAAACGACCACTGTCTGGGTCTACAGAGGACATCGGCCCACCTGAGTCACCCTGTGGGTAGATAAAGGAAATGAGTTTCTCAGTATAAACACATGAAACATATGGTAACAGGAATGACAATTTGTTTTCTATACCTGACAGGCGTCCACTCCTCCAGCTAGAATTCCAGCACAGATCATGTGGGATGTGACCTCATCGTTCATCAGCTGACTGCACACAGTGTCATTGATGATGCGGACTTCTGCTTTCTGCAGCACTGTTGCTAAACCTGAGCCTGGAAAATCAAGGTAATATAGTACAAATAAACATTTTAATTGACACATCTGTGCACAGATGGTTCAGTATGGTCAGAGTGTGTAAGTACTGGGGTGTTAATGTCAGATTTCACAAAGTTTTGTGTGTGATTTTATGATTCTATATAATTTGTATATGATATTTAGGAAACAACTCAGTGCCACATGAATGAGCAGATTATACCATAATTCTGTATTCAGACTTTAGTATGATTAAAAATTAACCACAAAAATGTCATTATTTATAATAATTCACCTAATTCACAAATGTGACTGCAGTAATTTGCAACACAGTAGTGCAATGTAGAAATTGCGTTTTATTATGATGCCTTGTATTTTTTGATTAATTTTTTTGGATACAATATTATTCTAATGAATAATTCATTATTTGAAAAATCTATGCACTCGAATGACCTTCAGATCTGTGCTAGCATTTCCCCTGTATTTGTATAGAATCTGGTCTCTTCACTGCATGCATGGCATTCCTGAAATAACTTAATCAGTTTCCCCAACTAAAATTATTTATACTCACTTCCCTCTTCTCTGGTTTTGCCCCAGCCTGTGATCCATACTGTCTGCCCTGCAGGGAATTCATGTGTAGCTGCAGGAAGGCAGATAGGCCAAATATTCTGACTGAGACTCACAGGGTTCTCCAGCTCCATTAAAGCAATGTCATTATCGTAGGTCTTGGGATCATACTCAGGATAGGAGATGATCTGTTTCACCCTTTTCTGTACAGTCCACTTGTTGTCCAGACCCTGAGTAAGTAGCCCTAGGTGGGCCTCCCACTGGTCTGGTTGAGAATACCTGCTCAGATTTGCAGAATAAAAGCCATAATATATTAATGCATATAATAAACATGAAAGCATCATAGCAGAAGCAGCACACACTTTCCACAGAAACATTTATACCCAGTACATTTTTTAATTTAAGACAGAATGTATGTCTATTTCACACTAAAAGCATTCCTGAATCCTGTATGTGTTACACATGAAGCCCACAGTTTTTTTTTTATTTCTGCATAACTGTATCACAAAGTCTTTCACTTGTAAAATAGCTAAAATGGTGCACTTCACATCAAACCACTCAGAAGGACTTGTTTATATATAAAAAGTTTAATTCTACAGAAATGTTGGAATCTGAATTCCCCTTTAATCCACAATTAATAAACAAAACCAATCAAAACTAGCCAACAAATTTAAACTCAATATATTTTTCTATAGTTCTGAGGGAATCATAAATTCCATAGAAATCCATTGAAATCACACACTTCAGCTTTCTGTAGTACAGCATGGATACTGTTGAGCTAATAGATCCAGCACACTGTTCTAGTGCTGCAATGTTCTAAATGTGTCTGCTATTATCATGATGACAACTAGCCTTTTTAAGGGTGAAATGTAGCAACTAACAGATCTGCTATCTGTCACATTTAAATCTGTGGTATAACTGTTTTGGAAAGAGAAATGAGAAAAAAAATGTAATGAATGAAGATGTGCTTACTTGAACATTTCACTATCTTGCACACAATGTGCAGCAGTGATTAGCCAGACATCACTGATTACAGAGGCTCCACACACATGACCCTCCCCTTTCATGTGAAGGCTGACCTGCCAGGGCCACTCGCCTTCGCTGGAATCTTCACCACCCACAATCCGAGAACTTTTGAAGGGTCTTGTACCACAATCTGCAGAAAAACCACATACATGTGCACAACAGAACTGAGGAACTAATGAACAAACTAGCAGCCCCAAATATTAGGTAAATTACTAAATGTATTAGTAAAAAAAATAGTAAAGTACATTAAAATAAATAATTTGAGCCATAATAGCCAAATTATGCTTACCACAGTCTAATTCATCAGAACCGTCCTCACAGTCTGCCTCTCCATCACACTGAGGGTTCTGTTTGCTGATACACTTGTTGTTCTTACATTTGTAGGTGTACTTGGAGCAGCTGAGGACTATGGCTAAATATGCGAGACAAGAACTCTATTAATCACCAGTACTCTATAATATATATATATATATATACACACACACACACACACATATACAGATAGATCAAAGGCTGTGAATGCATTTTCAGGACTAATTACTGCATTAACTGTTCAAATAATGTGATTATTTGATTAATAATATAATCAATAGTGACAGACCGTCAGGAAAGCGTCAGTATTTTTTAATCATTAAAAAACGAAATGAGGACAATTTTCTGTATGTAGTAGATGCTCTCACACTTTGGGCACTCAGATTCATCTGTGCCATCACCACAGTCATTATGGCCATCACACTTTTTGTATTCAGAGACACAGCGTCCATTTCGACATGCGATGTCTCCAGTTTTACAGTGTCCTGCAGACAGGTGGCAAACAACTACAGTAAACATTTGTGAGACAATAATTGGATGCCATGTTGGTCAGAGCTCAGGCTCCAACCAGCAGGTAGTTTGTTCCTTACCACAGCTCTCCTCATCTGTGTTGTCACCACAGTCATCCACTCCATCACACAGCCAGTATTTTGGCTTGCAGAAGCCGTTTTTACATTTTACATGAAACTCCTTGCACACTGGATGCAAAAACAAGATGTTAGGTAACATTTCTATTCACACACTTACAAGTTATGTTTGAGTCATAATAACAAAGTATAGCAATGTATACATAAGTATACAGGGTCTTAAAGGTTGTGTTCATGTTCATTTCAGCAAGAAACTACTCGGAACATACCACAGTTCTTTTCATCACTCAAGTCTCCGCAGTCATCATAGCCATCACACTTTAGCGCTTGGTTGACACACATATCATTGTCACAATGGAATTTCCCAGGACAAGCTATGAATAAAAGATAATGATGTTTTGTTGATTGTCTGAGTGAAAAGTCACTATCCCCTTTAAGTATGTTTTAATGAGCAATTATTGCCATTAGCTGAACTGTAAGAAATTGGACAGATATTAGAACAAAATGGTTGCAGATAATAGTTGTAGTTAAAGTGTATTATGGTTTTACTACTGATTTTCCAGTTCAAGTACATCTTTGTTGTTTCTATGCTCATTGATCATAATTTTCACCTTTTATAAAGGTGACCACTCTCTAGACCACATTGACCACTCTCTAGGAAAAGACCACCAGAGACACGTTAATTTATCTTAGCCTTCGTCTAGCGTTTTACACTGTGTCAAGTGGTTGCACACAAATACTTCAAAATGATTGCTGTTACATACAAGTTTGTTCCCTGTAAAAAATTCCTCGTAGTAAATCAACAAAACATTTGATATGAGGTGTTGAAAGTTTGAATGTGCTTGGAAACAAAGGTTTGACATACGATAATCTGGCGCAAAGGCCTCAAACTCTGCAGAGAAACCCTGGTCCACATAGGACATGTCAGAGAAGAATGTAACTGTTATCTTGTTGGTCCTGCTGGAGTGGACAGTGTTTGCAGGTTTCTGTCCACACATCCTTAAACATATCAAATCAAACAAAATATGAGCTAACTGAAATGTGTAGATAGTAGTAAGAAACACTGTAAAATAAACACAGAAATTCCTGCAATTTATGTACAATGTAAGACCATTATGTGAAGGTCACAGCATTTTTAAAGATCTGACCTGTTATTGTTTATCTCCAAGTAGTCTTTGGGACAGAGGTGCAAACTCTGTTGAGGTTCACGTATTAAAAAATTGCTGAACTTCACTTTGACTTGCAAGCCAGCTGGAACCTGAAAGATAGCATATAACACCATTAACAAAATACACTCTATCTGGGATATGATTGCAATTATCTGGTATGAAATTATCCCAGATAAAAAAATAATAATTTTTACCTCAATGTCCCAAATACACTGGATCTGAGGGGGATAGTAGGAAGGAAATCCAGGAGATGTAAATGTGCCATTTATTCCTGATAGTTTCCCACCACACTCTAAGAGAAGAGAGAAAGGTATCAATGGAGTCTAATGATTAATTAGTTCCTCTTCTACCATCACTTCGTAAAATGTACCTTGGATCTCTTTAGGGACCTGGGAGTATGTTGCTCTGAACCCAGGGTAATTCTTCTCTTTGTTTGTGATCAATGTTACTAACATTACATTTCCAGAGGAGAGGTAGATCAGCTGCTCATTGGGGGTGTAGTATCCACACTTCCTGCATGATGTCAGACAGATCACAAAATTGTACTTTTAGTGTGAGTTTTAGTTATCACACTTGTATATTACACTAATTTGTCAGCTAATTAGGTACACCAACATTCTCCCTACACTCTTTGGGTATGCTATTAGCCCAATCTTCAAAGAAACCTTTCAATATAGGTTACTGGTTAACTTATTGAAACAGGCAAAACCCGTCTCCCCTCCATAAAGCCAAATACAAACGTATCTTAAAAAAAAAAAAAAAAGACTAATTCAGAGACTCAGTCAGGCCCAATAGTCTTCAAAGAACTAAAATACGAAATAAAGAGTTGGCATAGTTTTGAAAAGGCACCAGCCCATCCTCTAAGACTGAATTAGATTTTTTAAAAAGAAAAACATAAGATCTTTCAGGCAAGGTGATGAGGCCAGAGGATGAAGCTTCCTCCAAGACAATAATATTCTGCGTCATGCTAACAGTGAGGTTAAAGCTGTTACATCTACCTATTTGCTACTGAGACACTTAATGTGGTCTCAATCAGTGGACATGGCTCTAGGCTGACACAGAGAACATAAGAAATAACATCAAAGTAAGAAATCTACTAAGGTGGAAGTTTGGGGCACAGAAAAAAAACATATGGCTTAAATCACAAGGACAGGATTTACATCTGGTATGGTAGGATTCATTTTGGATCATTTTGTCTACCTTTAATTGAATAAGGAAAGATCTTGCACTATGATATGTAAATTCTATCTTGTACACTATCCCAGTAACCTTTTCCAGTAAAACTTCAAGCCCAAGTCTTGTTCACAATTTGAAATAGTATAAACCATTCAAAAAGTCCATCAAAAGAACAGTTATCTATTCCTGATCTGAGCACTTTTCTATGAGGCACAAGTTCAAATAGGTGTTCCCATGATGCCAATGGGAAACTCAGGGAAAGTAGTGGATGCACAATGCTTTATCAGAAAATAGCAAAAGAAGTGAGTTAGGAGCATGTCATTTAAAGAAGACATGTCAGTAAATTTTTTAAAAATGTTATCTTTAAAAATGCCCCAGAGTCCAAACAGTGAGGGAGGAAAGAGGTGAGCCTCTAGCTAACACCAGATTGGTTGTGGATCGTTCTGCCAATAAATAAACATTTGAATGTTTGCTGCCAAATAGTAAAATATCAAATTGTGTAAAGAGAGACCTCCACTAAGACTACATTTCTTTAGCAGCAAGTGACGAACCCTGGACGTTTTATTTCACCAAATGAATGAGGAAATAATTTGATCAATAGATTTGAAGAAGGTCTTAGGCAAGAACAAAGGAATACACTGAAATAAATATCAAACTTTGGATAAATATTCATTTTGATTATATTAATCCTGCCAAGAAGAGACACAGGCAAAGTAGACCATCTTTGGAAAACACATTTTATGTAAGTTAATAAAGTAAAATTTGCAGCTTGCAGAGTCTTGAGTGAACTGGTTACATTTGTTCCCAGGTTTCTGATGCTCTTGTTCAGACCAACTTACAACCATTAGTTACAGGGATAGTCTCACTGGAGCAACTGAGGGTTAAGGCTCTTGCTCAAGGACACAGTGGTAGAAAGTGGAGGTTTAAACCTGCAATGTTGTGGTCTTTGGGGTCCACTAGGCCACTATCACTACCAGAACTGCTGCTGTCCATATACAGCTAGAGATTATATCTCATCTTTAGCTATCCACCAGCCCTTTACACTAGAAACCTCTCAACATATAAACATCATATACATTTAAAGCTTAATTTTCCACAGTGTAGACGACAGGCCCACTGTTTGCTGGATATTCTCAACCCAGGAGTGAAACCGAGGTGCCTGTGGTAGTGTACAAGGTGAACAGTTATTTGTGGGTCCCTCTTTGAAAGAAATAGCACTAGGATGTACTCTAAGAAGTTTGATGCTCTTGACAATGTTCTGCTGGGAAACCTTGGGTGCTTGCATTCACATGGATGGTACTTTGACATGCACCTACCTAAACATGGTTGCCCAGCAACACTGCTTTATTTTTGTACAGGAATAAGCACCATGACAAAGTTAGAGTTAAAGCATACAAATTCCTCAGATCTCAATCACATTGAGCACCTGCTTGAATAAAATGGACACATTAGTTCAGTCCATGGAGGCCCCATCTCCCAACTTACAGGACATAAAAGATCTAATGCTGATGTATTGTGCCACATACCACCTTCACAGATCTTGTCAGAGGTGTTTTGGTGGCACAAGGGGGACCTACACAAAGTGAGTCATGTCATCTAATATGTTAGTGTCACATATAATTATATTTCCCTTTTTCAGTTGTTGATAAACTGCAGTAGATGGGCTACAGAAAGCAAATGTAAACCAATAAACTGCACTTATTAGTCACACCTCCAGTTGTATGCAAATTAGGTTTTGTTGATTTTGTGAAAATGAGTACGCATACTCTGCATATTGGATAAAATAAAACGTAAAATTAGGCCAATGCAGAAGGCACATTTCCTGTTTTATTTTTCCAAAGTACAACAAACTTGGTCATTAAAATGCAACAAGCTTGGTCCCTGTAACAGAAAGTTGATTACTTAATAAATCAACAAAATATGTCATTTGCCTGGGACTGTTCAAACTTTTGCATACACAGTACCCAATAAGCTGACTAATGACTAGATACATGTAAGGTATAGAGAACAAACCAGTAGTTCATTTAGGGTGCCATGAATATTTTGTCTTGGAACAGTAAAACAAGGACCACTCACTCTGCTATAACCTGCTTCTCAGTGGGTACTAGAGAATCATACACTCTGATGAAGTCATTATGGCAGTCCTTCTCCAGGTTCAGTGCAGTAAACTCCAGTCTGATTCGGTGGGCAGGGTCAGCACGAAGCTGCCACTCAGAATAGCTGTTTGAAGGATAGGGAGAATCGGGAAAGCCTGGAGACTGGATAATGCCTTTCTCTCCTGTATGAGTGTGGTGAGCACTCTTAAAGTGACCTGACAACAGAACAAGGTAAGTAATTAACATAATCACAATTTGTGCACAACTTAATGACTTAAGAAAAATATAAGAAAATCACTTACGTCTGAGAGTGGAATTAACAAACCGAGCATCCACAGCTGTGACAATAGATTAATACAGTGAATTTATCATCTTCACAGTAAAATAAGCTTGCATAAAGTAGCCAATTAATATGAGAATGTGATACAAGCTTTCTGTACCTCCAGACATTATGCTGTTGATAAGCAGGGTATGGTCTGGCTTGCGACCCAGACTCAACCTCATGCGCCCTTGATTAGGCACAGTTTGATCAATAGAGCTGATGGCCTCATCCACAGCAGAGGCCTTGGACACTGGCACACTAAACTCAGAGAGGTAGTAGGCTATGACAGTGTCATCACTGGCCTCACTGAAAGAGAGTGCGGCATTTTTTTGATATTATGCTTCTATTTTTTGTTACTAATGCAAAGTTGAGGAGATAAGCAGCTGAATACCAACTAAGAACCAGCTGAATACCAAAAATGGGTAAGACTTTACTCACCTGAAGGCTTGAACACTAGAGCTAACATAGTATCTGGATAGTATTGGAACATAGCTGTATATACTTTCCATCTAAAAGAAATGAAAATAACAAAACTGAGGCGATACATTTACTTCAGAATGTAAAATGTGAAATGACGGCTGGTACAAGCTTGATATTACAGACATATAGTTAGGATAAAACATTATAAATAACTAACTTACTTGCTTTGAGACCTGTGAAGCCAGTTCTTTGAACTGCACAGTGTTACAGTCCTCATAGTAGTCTCTGAACCTGTGATTGGAGATTGTCATGGAACTACTGTATACCTTCTTTATTCTGTCTGTCCTCACTGCATGAAATAAAAAGAACAATGTAGCAAAAACACAAGGAAAAACTGATTCATCAGAATAACAGGTCAGAGTACTCACAATGGAAGTGCCAAACTAGCAATCCTACTATTAATACAAGGACTGCAGCTAATATGACCAGGATAATCACTACGATGGTTCTGCATGATAATTTGTTCTTAATCTTCTTGCCATCAGAAGCAGGAAGAAATTGCACCGATGGGCCCAAGTCATCATCCTATAAATGATAAATGATAAAAATAAACATTGCCAAATGGGTTTTATAACTTTATAGCTGAAACATTCAAACTGTCCTCTGTAGTCACAAAGTAAACACACACAAAATAAACACAAGGGACTGTGTGAAAACACAGATCTTAAGACTCCACCTTTAAAAGTTATTTGACTGTCCTGTGATAAGTGGACAGTGATAGAAAAGACTGCTGCCAACACATAGCAAAAAACAATATAAACCTGCATTATGTGTTCTGAATACACGCCCTTCATGTGATCCACACCTTTAAAGGAGGTGATCATGCCATTCAAGTTCAAGCATTCTTGTGTCATGACTGACGAGCCAACAAGTTTTTTCTGTTGTAAACATCAGAGAACTGTATCATAGCTAACTCATTGAAAACTACTAACACACTGCCTGTTTTTAAAATTCATGATTAAAAAAATGTATGTTTTATATTGTCATGGAAACAAACATCTATACGGATCAAATTAATTCACAGCCCCAGGCATGCTCACACACACACACACAATCCTAGTTTAATGAAATATATTATTACGAGTGATTAAAACACATGAAATCAACCAAATTAAACTAAAAATTAACAGCCTTGAGGTTCAATACCATAGTAACCAAAACTGTCAACTCCTAACAATGACCACCAAATCTGTCAATCTACCTTAAACAAAGAAAGTGGTGAAAAATAATACTACTTCTAATAAAAATAACTAACAGTAATGAACATTAGTACAGTTTGTACTGTGGAAATGGGCGTGGGTGCCTGGTGAATCAGGACTTTAACCTCTGTAACATTGCCAGTGGCACGGAACTGGAAGATAAAACCATACCAGGGATTTTGGGGTGGTTTTATCAGTCTCCAGGGACTCCATGTTACCAGTAAAATGCAGGAGGCTCTGGTGTCCTGTGTCCCTGGTATACCTCACACCGTCTTCTGGTCTTTACAGTTCCTCTGAGACAGCGGCGAGTACCCTGGACCAAACTGAATGAGAAAAGCCATGTGACACTTGCTGCTGGTGGGCTGATGGTTTCAACCGGCGAGGGTGGTCCTCTCATTCACAAGATTGGTGGTGAAGCACTTGGCCAAAAAGTTTGAGTACAGCACCGAGCAGACAAATGGAATCAGTAGTCACTGCTGCAGGCGTCTTTCAGCACACCTCTGGAATAACCTGTAGATAAGGCCACTTCCTTAAGCACGCCTGCAGAAGAACTGGGCGGAGGAGGGGGCGGTCCAGCAATGCCATTTCCATTGAAATATTTAAATCACAAATATAATATTTTAACCACACTCTAAATTAAAACCACAAAAAATATCTTTGATTTGGATCAACATTAGTATTGTTTAGGTAGTAAATGCCACATATAAAAATGAAATTGAAAAATAAATAAACGTGCTGTGGCTTAATAATTGTGTATAACTGTGTAAAACAAACTCTGGATAAAACTGAAAAAATTGTATTGTTTTAATGAGCTTACTCTTGAAAGAGTAAAGTATGGGTAATGCTGTTTGTTTGCTTGTTTACCAATATTCATTTAATTTTTTTAGGATGATCAGTTACCTTATTTTTTATGTTAGTGTAACTTATCTAGTGCGTTCTTCAATACAGAGTAGTTGCAATGAAACCTAGTATATCTAGCATCTAACAGCTCAAGTGCAGTTTGTCAAAGTCTATCTTTTTGGTGCATCTTCAGAATAAAACAAATAAATTCATAAAGCAAAAAAGAAATCTGACCTTTCTGAAATGTTAATTGTGACTGAGGGAAGTGAAAATCCATTACAAATTCACATGCAACTGAATTAAAGTGGCTGATCTCATTGCCTGTAGCAGGCAGCTGTGTTGTTTCCCACTGTTATATGTAGTTTGAGATAAACAATTTTGAGATAGACTCCTTTTCATATATAATTTAATTATATTATGTTTTTGAGAAGCCTTATTTTATTGGATCATTTAGATATACCTAAAGTGCCATGAAGAATATTTATACTGCAGTTCTGTAGGGACCTTTTAGTATTTTTATTTTATTTTTTTTCATCCTATTTGATGGCTACATGGCTTATTTCATTTTACTATAGGAATATTCTGGCTTTTTATTTAGGCCACTGATTATATTATAGTCCTGCTCATTGCAGACATATGAGTTAAGCTAGAGCTTTCTTTGTTTGTGTGTGTGTGTGTGTGTGTGTGTGTGTGTGTGTGTGTGTGTGTGTGTGTGTGTGTGTGTGTGTGT
>JBBJLR010000024.1:5390722-5401554 GCA_037577145.1 Brachypetersius gabonensis
GACATCATCAATTGTGATCGGTTCCTAAGATCGGCCAAGTTTAACGAGTGACGATCGAGTCATAAAATGTGATTATCGGCCGATACCGATCTTCTGCCGATCGATCGGAGCATCACTAAACGAAAGCACAGCTGAAGTTCCGTTCATACATCAACAAGTATTTAATCTTGTGCTGAATGAAAGGCCAATAACAAAACGTGCTGTTGCAATGTTAATGTCTTTGTTTTTTCTGTATGTGAATGGTGTCATGCTCTATGCTCTTAGGAGTAATATTTAAAGAGACTCCACGCTACATCCTCTTTGACCACATGCTTCTTAATGACCCGTTTCAGCTTGTTTTCTTCTTTATCCTGTATTGTTTTGCTCTGTCCTTCCTTAAGATAGCCATGGCTGCCTGTACTTTTATAGTTTTTGTTTCAGGTACAACGTTCCTTAACACACCTTTAAATGTTGCGCTTGACTTGTTTTTGCAACAATGACGGACTCTAACTTTTTAACCTCACAGGTACAAGGGAGAGACTCTTCATAAAACCATGGCAATTTGATGTTCACCAGGGTTTCAGCAGGTTTTATTTTGTACCAGTGGATCATCATCTTCACCTACATCAGCATTGTAATCACAGCCAGGTCGGTGTCCTCCAAAAAGGAATCTGCTACAAAAGCCTACAGGAAAGTACTGCTGCACTTCATTCAGCTATGCCTGTGTCTCTCTACATTTCTGTACAGCATCATGGAGCATGTTCCAGCTATGCTCTCTTTTCTTGGATCTACGTTATGTGGTATTTCTGTTTGTGGTGATCCTGCCTCGCTGCCTGAGCCCTCTCATCTATGGGCTGAGAGATTAGGCATCTCTCAGTATGCACTATAGTCCAAGCATTTAATCACTTTTAGCTTTTATTAAGCATGTTATTCATAAATGCTGCTTGTCCATTTTGCTTCAACTATCAAATATAGCTGTTGTTTTGTCATTTATTTTACGTTTAATTAATAAAGACAATTTCTTTTGCATAAAAGTAGTCAATTTGAACAAGGTAAAACAACATTCCTACCTTTTATACATCTCTTCTGATAGGTATCTGTGAAACCTCTTTTTAGTGTTTAACCCTTTCATGCATCATGGTCAGTACAGTGGACAGCTATTCCAAAGCTGTTTTCTTGTATATGTGAGGGTGTTGCTGGTATTTTTCCACACAAGCCGCGACATTGGACTCTATTGTGTCCCTTTATACAGCGCCATCCGCTGGCCAGCCAGTGTAAGTGCACAACAAAATTCTTTAAACCAAGATGGCCGCCAAACGGACAGAAATTCCCAACACCTCGGGAATCTATTTCCAGTCCTTCTCTTCTAGAAGACCCTTACAGGTAAAAAAAAAAATTGCTAACATCAATTAACATCTAATGACAAATTTACAGTATTGATTTTTTATTGGAAGGAAATTACGATTATTCATCTGTCCATGAAAATGGACATCATGCATCACTGGCCATATATCAGCCAAAATTCTTTCTATTATTCTGACTTTATTGTTATTGAAAATGCATCAACAGCAGAAACTATTTCTGCATTAAATTAACTTATTTATGTTGTTAGACTGTAACTTACATTTTTGTGACAAAAACAGCATTTTGTGTAGATTAGATCCATTCAGAGTAACAGTGTCTTTATATTTTGTAGGGCTCAAGTGCATTAGGGGACAGAAGTGCTACAGGGTAGTGGAGCAAATACCTAGTGACAGTGAAGATGAATGGCTGCCAGAAAAGGAAGGATTAGTGTATTCTAGCAGTAGTAACAGTGAAGCTGAGGATACTGAGGAGGTTGAGGATGCTGAGGAAGTTAAAAATGTACCATCTGAAAGAGTTCAAGGACAGAAAAAAAGCAGAAATATCTGGAAGATCAAAGACAACCAGTTTCAGGGGCACTTGCCTCCCTTTTTAGGAAAGTGGAAAGTAAATGTTGAGGGAACAGAACCGGTAGATTACTTTATGCATCTATTTCCTGAAGACCTGATAAATGAAATAGTGCACAATACCAACCTGTATGCATTTCAAAAACTGAAAGAAAATCTGGCCTTGACAAAAGTGAGTGAAAACATTTCTTGGAATTAATATGGTCATGTCATACCTCAGATAGCCAAGATCAAGAATGTACTGGTCATCAGAATAAGGACTTCGACTTGATTTGATAGCAAATGCCATGTCAGTGAACAGATTTGAGCAGATTTTGAGGTTCATTCATTTTGTTGATAATTACTCACAGGAGCCAGAAAATGCTGATAAGCTACAAAATCAGACCAGTGTTAGATGCACTTGAGAAAACCTTCCATTCAGCAGTTGATCCTGAAGAATTTCAGTCGATTGATGAGCAGTCGATTGAAGGGCCACTTATCTCTCAAGCAATACATCCCAAAAAAACCCAAACCCTGGGGTCTGAAAGTGTGGGTGAGAGCAGGGACATCTGGACACATGTACAGATTTGAGGTGTATCAGGGTTCAACTGATAGAGGTCAGATCAGTCAAATGGGAATGGCTGCAGATGTAATAATGCGTCTCTGTGATGACATACAGCAAAATTGCTGTATGGTGTTTGTAATTGCAAGGTGTTTTTTGACCATTTCTTTTGCACCATTCCTCTCATTCAGGCATTGCAGGGTATCTATGGCACTGGAACATGTAGAATTAACAGGCTCCAGGGAGCACAACTGAAGCTGGAGAGTGAAAAGCAACTCAAAACAGAAGGAATGGGAGCTTGCTCTGTTGTCAGCAATGCTGAAAACATCACTGTCACACGTTGGTTGGATAGTTCAGTGATACACTTGGTCTCTTCCAAATCTGTTGGGGCCGATCCCCAACAGATTTGGCCAAGAGGTGGAGCAAGAAAGAATCATCCAAAGGCCGTTTTCCGTGAAGTTGTACAATAAGCATATGGGAGGAGTAGATCGTATGGATCAGTGTATTGCAACGTATCCCCACAGATGGAAAAACGGTGGTACATTCGTGTGTTCTTTCATTTCTTGGATGTGACCACTGTGAATGCCTGGCAGCTCTATAGAATATCTGGATTGTAAAAGAAGGATCTTCTGCATGTCAAAGCACCTGTAGCCCGTGCGCTAATAAATGCAGGTTCCATCCAGACAAACACAAGAGGAAGACCCAGTGGCACCCCGCCTCCTTTGAAACGCAGAGCAGTGTCCAAGGCACCTCCTGAGATCAGGTTTGGCCATGATGCCATGATGCTGCATGCACACGAAAAACCAAGTACAGCTGCAAGCAGTGTTTTTGTGCTTTGTGCCCTGGGTGCTTTGCCAATTTTCATAGAAGAAATATTTCTTTTTGAAGAAATGTTCTTTGAAAAAAAATGTACAGAAGGGCTGAATGAGGGGGGGAACAAGACACAAGCACAGAGAGGGGAGAGGTAGGAGTCAGGAACAAGGTTCAGCATTTTTTTCATTGTGCTGGACAGTAATATGTTAAAATGTGTTAAAACAGAACATGTTAAAATGTGTTACCACAGTTTAAAAACAAAGTTTTGTATAGTGTTTTATAGTTTTCACACAATTTATAGTATTTTTCATTTGTTTGTCAAATATGTATCTCAAAGTCGAAATGAATGTTGTCCACTTAAGTGGACAGGTAAAAAACCCTTTGAAAAGTACATGTTCAAAAAAATGAAGTTCAAATTTTTTTTTCATGCCTAAAGATGAATAAAAACAGGATAAAAAAATCCTGATTGAGGTTGTCATAATTCATGCATGAAAGTATTCAAACACTGTATAATAATATTAACTTCTGCAATGCTGTTTCTGGCTAGTGTATTCAGCAGTGTTGTTCATTGTTGCCTGCCTGATTCCCTTTTTTGTAAAAATACATTAAAATAGACCATCATTTGAATTATGAATCATCTGTTCAGTGTCACATAGATCATTAATATTTTGAATTTACATTTTTAATCATGAATAAAACTTAATTAGGTCATAATTCATAAGATTAATAATAACTAACAAAGATTTTTAAAATATTATGCATTTAGTTAAAACATGTAAATATTTCATTACATTTTTACCAGCAGTGGTGACATAGGAGTAAGTTCAGATCATAAATCATTTAAAATCTTTCTTTTGTCATGTGTTTTCATCATTAATTTAGCTAGTTTACAAAAGACATGGCCAAGCTCACATTCAATCAGGAGTCAAATAAGAATTACATTCTTCTTATAGATCTTCTAGAAAAACGCACAATGACTATGGATGTTTACTGATCTAATTAACATTAGATTCATTACATTCAACTATCCATTTGATGATTCTTACATGCTACCCAGAAAAATAATTTTAATTGTTCCTGTTTCCTGTTCCAACACCCGCTCCTAGTGTCTTAAATCATATTATTACTTTCATTAATGTTACACAAAAACATGCTCATAGGTCTGGGGAATATAGACACCACATCATACTGTACTCAGTGGTGTCCCCCTTACTTGCAATCTTAGGATTCTTCATTTATAGTAGTATTATGATGAGATAGTAAAAAAGACATTTCTGAAAGTCATCTCTAATTGTCCATGTCTTTAAGAGAACTTTAAAAGATGGTACACAAGCTGCAAAAACGAGAGAGGTAAAGCGGAAAAGAAACGGTGACCTGTCTGTAGCCCATTTTTTGGCCTGTACTACCAATTATGAAGAAATGTGTGGTTTTCAGTCAAAAAATACAGGAGAGAATAAATACAAAGACCACCCCCTTTGCAATCAGCTTCATCACCAGCACTTTTGAACAACCATTTGTAAGCGGAACCTACCGATTATAGTTATGTTTGCAGAAACAAACTGACTGAGTTAGTCATTTACTATCTGAGCTTACTAGTTCTTCCTGCTCTGAACACTTGGGTGTTCTGCTTTTAGAATCTGTGAGCTTCTTCGTTATTTACCTTCCTTTAGGCAAAGGGGTTTTACCCACCTTTAGGCTCCCAATGAGGACCAGATCCCATACATTTTCAAAAGTACATTTTCAGTCAGGTGTACACAGACCTTTTCTTACATTTGTTTTCCTTTTTTCCTTATTTGTCGGCTTCATTCAGATTTGCCAAAACTGACCTATTTTTCATTTCCCTTTTCCCCTTATTCTGCCTTTTAAAATTAAGCTCCCACTGAACTTCCTGAAATTCCACCTGGTATTCCAGCTGGTAGCTCAGCAGCTGACTACTCATCTCTCAAACCCAGTGGCACAAGTTCAAGCCCTCCATAAGCTGCGGCTCCTTGTTCCACCACTCGCAGTAAGATTTCAAACACTAAAATTCTGAGAATTTCTGAAAATCTTTCAAAAATCACGGTCAGTGGGTTGCTCTGCTGCCATTGGATCCAGTGGAGTTTGACAAGAGCTGTGCTAAACAAACTTGTCTCAGTTGCAGGGCCTTTATTTCCTCCGGGATAAATAAATTTCTTTGATTCTGATTCTGATTCTGATTCCTGTAGGTCGGCATTGCAGCTTCCAGCCAGGCTAGCCCCGATTCCCTATCACTGGAAGCACCAGTCCCTCTTCTGGGTCCCAAACCTCACGTCCCGGGTCCAGATTGCTATGATGGTGACTTGAGGAACTGCTTGGCTTCCTGCTCCAGTGTTCACTTGATTTGAGCAGCTTGCTACAGAGAGGGGCAAACTGAGTGGGGCAAATCTCTCTCCTCATAGGGCAAGCCCTGTCATAGGCCACCCCATCCTAGAGAATCAGCCAGACCTGTACACTTCAGTCACCTCTTTAAAATGGAGTGGCTAGAATTTGGTGGCTCTCATGGCAGTCTTTTCCCAGGACCAGCTGGACCAACAGCTGTTCAACCGTAAGACCCTCATTGAAATATTTTTGAGACTGGGCAAATGGTTGTGAGAATGCTGGTGCACCAGGGGATCTGATCTTGTCCCTAGGTAAGGGTAGAGCCTCCACTCCAGCCCACGAACATTCAGGGAACTCCCAATGGCCCAAGATGTTGGGCCATGCTTGATCGTCCTTCACACCTGCCTGAGAAAATGTCGGAGAAATGGACTGGCCTGTCTCAGTTGGAACCTCATTGGACTCCCCACCCCAACTCCACTTTTCCAAACAGTCACCTTAATCGTGGACCTCAACTGTGAGGATTACCTCAGGACTGGATGCAACTTAATTTATATCACCTTGGCCTCCTCATTGCATCTGCCAATGCAGTCAATTGACCACATACTTCCCCTTTCAGTCCTGAACAGCCACTGCCCGGGAGACTGACCCAATTTGGGTAGGCCAACAATTTGAATACCTTGCTCTCTTCTTGCTAATTGCCTTATTCTTCCTCTTATTATGGGCCCACAGAATGACTGGCTCACACTGTCTGTGGTAGCCTGAGGACAAGCGTCAGAGATCTGATCTGGAAGTGGCCAAACCCCATAAACCGGCCTGCTCTGCCCCACCCATTGAACCCAGCAAGGACCAAGTACCTTCTCAATATCAGAACCTTGCTAAGGTTTTCAGTAAACAGAAGGCCCAGCTTCTGCCAGTTCATAGGCCGTATGTCTATTGACCTTTTACCTGGCCATACTTCACCTAGGCGGAGAGGCCTTGGTAAAGAGGTTCAAATGACCCTCCACCTCGCCATTAGAGGCATTGTTCTTTTTTAGGCAAAAAAACAGGTCTTCGCCCCTGCAAAGATTATTGAGGCATAAATAACATCACAAACAAGAACCACCATCTTCTCCCCATCATGATCTCTGACTTCCTAATTAACATCCTAATATATAGTCAATAGGTGGACAAAAATATATGAATTGTGTTCTCCAAAGTATGTTAAAGTATGTTTGTTAAATTAGAAAAGTCAAACTTTCATGCTCAGTCACCTTCTAGGGATTTGTGGTGCCCAAGTGCCAGGCAGTTGTGGACTGGCCATGATACACTTGTCTGTGCCTCAGCTTCCTAGACTTTACTAATTTATTCCGGTGCTTCATGCAGATATTTTTCCGGGGCTTCATCCAGTGTTTTGTCGCTGTCATCAAGTATGAAGCAAAGTACTAACAAAAAGCAGATACAGGCTTCCAACCATTGGCAGAGGCCAGGCCCATCCTTCCAGCCAGGGCAGCAGGTCTGGCTCTATGCAAAGGACCTACCCACTCTGGGTGGACTCCCAAAAGCTGGCCCCCTGCTGTGTGATACCTGCTGTGTGGCTCAGTGGATAAATTCAGTCACATACGGTTTATACCTCCCAGGTTCCATGTGGAAAAACTCCACATTTTATGTATCCCGCCTCAAACCAGAAATGTGCAGCCCTCCTGCCCCTTGCCCATCCACATCCCTCAGTGCTTCATTTAGTAGATAGAACACTCACCGTCAGGTGCAAATAAAAACATTCTCAATAACCAGGGATTGACATAAGAGGTATGCAAGCAAGAATTGGAGTATGTGGTATGACAAATGCGCACCAGTTTTCACTGCGCAAATGACACTTGACAGTCACGAAAACATGTACAGAAATGGGGTTAATTCGGAATCTCGCCTGGAGTGGCTCTGCCAGCGTGCCATCCTCATTTCGACCAGTTGGTTTTGTTTAGCTATGCATCCATTGTTATACTGTTGTATGGTATGAAAGACAGTAAAGTTCACTTACTTACTTAGTGGTGTGAACACACCCATCATATTAGAACCCACCAATAAAACTCTTTCAGCTTGATCTCTGTGTCACTTTGTTTATTTACAGCATCAGACAGCGTGCTGTAGCCATGACTACCAGTAACAATCGGTTCCTGAATTTGTTTTTCATAATCTTGTCCTGCTGCTCACTGATCTATAGACTGAGATACAAGGCCCTTGTTCATTTAATACATCTCTATCCTATGCTACTGTAAAATTCAAGCCAGTTGTCAATGTACACTGAATTACATTCATTTAACAAATACTTGTACATCAACATGTTACATCTAATAATTATTGTGGAGATAAGTTTGTAGCTGTTGATACGTAATTAGAGTTTAATTTAAAAGTTGTCCACCAACCACAGTCTCCCCTAGCAGAGGAGTCTGTAAATAAAACAAATGTTGTGAATGAAAATGCCTAGAACAGGTCTTTTTTAAAGTTTAGGTATAATTATTGGTATTTATTGGTAGAGACGTTACTGGTTGTAATTTAGTTCTCTCCCCCACCACACTTTATTCTTTTTTCTTCTTCAAATTGCATGCTAACTTGTTCCTGCACACTAGGTAGCGGCAGAATCTACAGAAGGGTAAAATCAAGTCCTTTCATAAACCCAAAAAGAAGTTGAAGTTGAAGTTTATTGTCATGTGTACAGAGTACAGTGTACAGAGTACAATGACATTCTTACTTGAACACCCTCTTCACAGATAGAACATAAAGACATGAAAGACATGAAAGACAACACAGTGCAGCAACAGTAACTAGTCGCGGGTTGAGTTGTATAAATACAGTAAGTGACAGTGCCGTGTAAAGTGACAGTGCAGTGTAAGTGTAAAGTGTTGTGTGCTATAGTATTACACATAGTATGAAGAGCAGTAGAAGTAGAATACCGGTTCATAGCTTTGAACTGTACGAATCAGTAAATGCTATGAAAGTATTTGTTTTGTATTCTTTTTTTGTTGTTGTTGTTGTTGTTATTTCTATTTTATTTATTTAATTTTAACCACGCAGCAGTTACCGTGTCTAAAACATGATAACATAATTTGGGAAACTACTGTAAGAAAGTTTTAATAGGAGACCCCTAGTTCAATATTGGAAGAGAAAGCAAGCTAGAGTATAAATAGGTAAGCCTAGAATCTCAAACACATGAGATGTGCAGCCCTGAAAACATTTAAACCAACAAGCCACTGATTTAAAAATGATCTTGTTACTACAAGCAAACAGCCAATTATGTTACTGAGTATCGTTCATAGAAAATGGACATCACAGTGTTTGTCTGTGGCAAGGTTATGTCTGTTTACTAGGGCTTTTGCAGAAACTAGTTGTTATAGGTTACAAGGATCAGCAGACAAGCTTTATGTGGGACAATACATGCTTAGAAACTGAGAAACAAGCAGGCAGGGTTAAACTTACTGTACAGTTCAGGAGTGAGATGTGTTTAAGTATTAAAGTACAACAACAGCAACAACAACAACAACAACAATAATAATAATAATAATAATAATAATAATAATAATAATAATAATAGTAATAATGCTTTTCTGCCATTCAGAAAACAAATATGGACTTTGTAAAGACTGATAGCAGCGTGCCCATCCAGGCCTTTTGATAATGTATTTATGCAAACTCCACCCTTGGTTACAGCTGTGCTGTTTGCACTGGGGATAAATA
This sequence comes from Brachypetersius gabonensis, assembly GCA_037577145.1. Lineage (NCBI taxonomy): Eukaryota > Metazoa > Chordata > Actinopteri > Characiformes > Alestidae > Brachypetersius > Brachypetersius gabonensis. The sequence continues at coordinate 5,400,029 of JBBJLR010000024.1, forward strand.
CTAAAATATGTTTCTGCAACATCAACACCTACTAGCCCTGCTCTTGTGATGTTGTGATGTCACTGCACAATATAAATGCCACAGAAAAGTGCAACACAGCTCAGAGCCTGAACTTCTTTTTCTAATGAGACCTCAACAGAAGACTGATTTTTCACACTGCAACTCTAAAAGATCCTTTTTGTTGATCTTTTCTGTTTTTCATGTCTGTTGATTTTACAAGATTTTAGCAAATATTTTTCTTATTTAGTAAATATCAGCCATGGCAAGCACTAATGAAAGTGCAGTGAATGGTTTTGTTTATCAGAATTTTATCAAAGTTGAACTGAAAAGTGAGAATATAACAAGGCTGGCAGCAGTGGTGCTGATCACCCTGATATCTGTATATGTAAACTCCATCATGCTTTATGCTCTTAGGAGTAAGCGTGTTTTTAAAGAATCACCACGCTACATTCTCTTTACTCACATGCTTTTTAATGACTCTGTTCATCTCATTCTCACCTCTGTGATGTATGTTCTGTCCATGGCCCTCCTCAAGCTGGCTAAAGCTGTCTGTTCACTCTTCCTCTTTCTGTCTACTGCAACGTTTCGTAATGCACCTTTTAACTTGGCAGTGATGTCATTGGAGCGTTACGTTGCCATATGCTTTCCTCTCAGACATGCTGAAATAGCCACTTCGAAAAGGACTTGCATTTCTATTTGCATTATTTGGATATTTGGCTCTGTGAACATTTTAATTGACATCATTTTTGCAGCAGTGATGGACCCAAACTTCTTATACATTCAGATGTATTGCTCTCGTGATCAGATCATCATAAAACCATGGCAGATTGATGTATTCAATGGAAGCAATGTATTTCTCTTTGTATCAGTGACGCTGATCATCATCTTCACCTACATCAGCATTATGGTTACAGCCAGGTCTGTGTCCTCCAATAAAGACTCTGCTAGGAAAGCCCACAGGACTGTGCTGCTGCATTTCATTCAGCTGGGCCTGTGCATCTCGTCTTTTATATATGGTTCTATAGAGAGAGCACTTTATTTAATGACTATTAATGATACCCCCCTCTTTACGCATCTGCGATATTTCAACTTTCTCATCATCCTGCTCCTGCCCCGCTGCCTGAGCCCTCTCATCTATGGGCTTAGAGATGATGCTGTAAGGCCTTTGTTCAAATATTATTTCAGCTATGGATCTAAAAAAGCAAAATGCTTGAGAGAAAACTCTTAAGGACAAGTAATAGTAATTTGTTTGTTATTATGTTTGTCCTGTTTACAAGATAAGATAAGATAATCCTTTAACAGTCTCACAAGTGGGAAATTTGCATTGTCACGGCATAGCGTGGACAGTACAAGACAAGAGCAGCAAAAATTTAAAACAATAGAATAAAAAAACAGTACAGTATAAAAAGTATGCTACACAAACAAATCTGGAAATATGGGAGTGTTTTGGGTAAAAAAAAATGTGTATATATATATATATATATATATAGACATTTAATCTTACATAAGTATACGTATGTATGTAT
>JBBJLR010000024.1:5405751-5418129 GCA_037577145.1 Brachypetersius gabonensis
CACACACACACACACACACACACACACACACACACACACACACACACACACACACACACACACACACACACTGAACTGAGGTCAATACATTTAAAAAGCCAGCGGTTTCTACCTCTTGGTCATCTTCCTTCTTCCTTTTGTGGTTGGATTCACCTCCTTCTTCATCTTCCTCCTCTTCCTCAATGATCCCTTCAGTGATGCTCTTAGAAATACCAGGACTATTCAAAGGCTCCTCACATCTAAACAATTAAATGAATTCAACGTAGCATATATGTCAATCATGAAAGGAAAGGAATTTTGCCCGAATTCTGACTGAGAGATCACTTACTTTTTTACTTGACCGGCCATAGACACACGAGCAGACTCAATATTCCTGATCTGTCCACTTTTCACGCTGACATTGAAAACACAGAACAATTAGTAACAAAACAATTCAACTGATGATGTTTGAACATGCAGTTAACATAAATGCCCTTTTGACACATTATATAATACATACTACATTACAAATTGGTGAAAGGTCTTGTCTTAGAACAGAAAAAAACACCATTTCATCACTACTCAACCAGGCATTGACAAATACTCTGTGTATTTTAAAATCAGTATCAATACCTCCACTCAATAGCATTCTCCACTGATCTGAATGTTTTTGGTCGACTCCTCAAAAAATTCTGCATACTGTTCAAAGCATCCATTGCTGTGCCTAAATTTCCAAAACAAAAACCAGATCAAAACAACTATGACATACTATTCAGAGCAAACATAAGAAATACATACGAGTTCTGTACATCACATGAGATCAATACATCTACAGAGAGAAAAAGATAATAGAGTTTTGGCAAAAGGACTATTGTCTGTGTGCTGGTAATTTCTGAGGCACTTGATTTCCCACTTGATGGAAGTCAAAATGCATTCTCTCCAACACAGGAAGGATTATGGCATATGGGTGACTTAGCTTTAACCTTTTTTAATCCAAAGTGGCTCTTATAGATCTGCTGAGGTAGCTCTGGTCCAAAATGTTTTGTGTTCAGTGTAAGTACTTTTCTTAAAATGTTAACAATTAAAAGCAGGGGGCCAACTTACCTTCCACCACATCAATCACACAAAGTCCGAGCAATGATGGAACATGATTGGCTGCAGCAGTGTGAACTGCTATTGCTCCCCCCATGCTGTGTCCAATCATCAAGATTGGGGGTGGATTTTCACCATAGAGAGCTTCCACAACTTTTCCAACATCCCTGTATGACGATAAGGTTCACACATTAAATCAAAAGAAAATTAGTTTTTAAGGCTCTCTTTGAGTAAAGGTCTTAGCAGCTTACTTGGCCATAGTCTCAGCTGAAAGGTCTTCTGAGTTTTTCACTTTTGTGTCTCCTAGATGTTGTCAGATAGAAAAGGTGCACACTGAGAACATCAATTTACTGCAGTGCAACAATGAAAAAAACATACAGACACAGTTCTTAGTCAGTATTCACCCTGGCAACAGCCTTTTTCTGAGGAAAAATAAGCTTAAGTGGTCACTTACCATGTGCCCTGAGGTCCATAGCTACAACCCTGCAGTTAATCCTGCTACATATCACACCCTGGAGACACAAAAAACAGGGTATACCGTTTTAGCATGTAAAATTTGAATTCTGATGTATATACTGACAGAAACTGAGGGAAGAAAATATGAGCACTCTATATCATACATGTACAAGATATACATTTCACATGTGTGTGTGAGTTCATATGAATGTTCATATAAAACACTAATGAAACAAACAGTGAAAACGGCCCAAGACAGTGCAGAGTGGCCCCCTCCGTGAAGCAGAAGCAGCACAGGACCATGAGATCCACTGCTGTAGAGTCTGAATGTGTTCAAAGGAGTCAAGGAGTGGTGAACAGGACAATCAAGACAACAAAACACAGAGCATCAATTTGAACTGCACAAGAATGAATTGTTTGGCAAGCTTATCACCAGGATTTTCTTAACTCGATGAAGCAATGCCTCAAAATCATCAGAGCACATCACAGGCAAGAGAAGGATATGTCTTTTCCATTATCATTTTCCACTTCCACATCTTCCATGGTCTCAAAATAATGACTCCAGGGCAGGGGAGAGAAGTCTCTCTTTCTTCCAGGTCTAGGTGACATTAAGGGGGTGGGGGGGGGAGAGACAATGAAAGATCACTGATAGTGTTCGTTTGGTTCACTGTGGATACAAGAGCAGGCTTTTATGTGAGTGCCATGACTAATAATTCATGCAGTGTTTAAAGCAGAGTGAGTCGTGATCAATTACAGATTTGGTTGAATGAGCACGGGGTGGAGGCGCAGATTTTAGAAGGCAAACTTGAGAAAGTGTGTGGGATCAGATTTTATATTACACAATACCCTGGTGCGACACCGTTACACTGATTTCTGGAGCTGATCATACGATTTTTCCACTCTTGTCAAAGTCAGTACATATAGTTACCACATTGCACGACGAAATCTCTTATATTATCTCATTTTCCACACACAAGTGTCAACTAGGATAATTTATCTAACCAAGAAACGTCACTGTTTAGCAACTGGACACACACAAGTAAAGTCGTGACACAATGCAATTAGTGTGCCACCCTGCAGGGGTTGTAGAAAACCTGTCTTACCAAGGCAAAAGGGAGAATTACTCGAAGTTAAAATGTGCAATATGCGTTCAGGAGGGTGTCTCCATGCCTCAGAGTGTAATGTAAACTCACCCCATTCTCATTTTAGATCCAGACTGCAAACCTCCTGCCATTGGTGGTCTGGAGGCTAACAAATTCAAATGCAACTGTTTTTCCATTCTGCCAGCCACGCAAACACTTCTCCTCGCTGCCTCCTCTCCTCATACGACAGTTCCTTACCAGTTAGCTCAGATCGCAACGAGCTAAAACCCAGTTAAAAGGCAGCTATGTACGCTATCCTCATCTACACACATCGACACAAGTTCCCACCCACACTTTTTATCCAATACGGCATTGTGGGAAGACGAGGCCAAGGGCAGACAGGATCCCGTGCAAGGGAACTGCGCGCTGTCAACAACAAAACCACATTTCCCATACTGCATCGCGTTCAGGTCTGCAAAGACGTGCAGATACCAAAAAAAGGTGACGTAATGGTGCAGTGACGTGATAAGTGTCACCCCACCATTTTAATCAGAGGCTTTCCCCATTCCAGCATATCAGAGCATCAAATGCAGACACCGCTTCACACAACCACATGGATTACTCGTAGACATGATCTCTGAATTGTGGTTTACCTAAACAAAAACTGGTCAGCCCCGTCTGATCTTAACTAGCCTGCCAATAAAAACAACCAAATCAATAACAGAAAAGGCATGGACTTAGTGCTGACAATTCAAGTCTCTTAAGACCTGCCAAGTCTTTTAAATTAGCACCCAATGATGCCACCATAACAGCTTCTCCTAAAAGGATATTAAACTTTAGGAACAGGTCATAAATGGCAACTTGGATTTGCCATTGATAAAGCCTCTGAATTATGGTTTATCAAATAAAAATATATCAGTACAAAGCTATTCTTACAACAAGCCTACCAATACATATAACCAAATCAATTCCAGGATAGTTTAGGACATGGTGCTGATTTCTTTTATGCATGTGGTATACAATGACCAACACAGGCCTTCCAAGTTTCTTAAATGATCCCTGTGACCATTAAGGGATATCAGTTTTACACTAACATTAAATGAAAATATCATTGATGAAGGTATCATTGATCTTTTGCTGCTGAGCTTGACCCTCTCCTCCTCCAAATATTACAACGACACACACACAAAATATATATATATATATATATATGTATTGTCAAAATAAAGAACAATTCGCCAATGCGTTTAAATGTCCTACATATAAAGAAGAGACAAATCTGAGGCTGAAACATTTTCTCTCCAAGTTGCTTTAATAGCTGTTTACCACTCTTATGAACAGAAGGTATTTTTCAGGGCGGGGTTACTGGTATTTGGTAAAACTAAATCAAATAAATAATATCAACGAAGCACCTTAAAATAGATCAAAGGCATGAATGTAAATATGTGTGAACTTCACTCAAAAAACCTCTTTCCTTCAAGCACATGCGTCAGTAATACAAAATTCCAATGGAAAATGTAAAAACCTACTTTGAAGGCTCTAATCATAAAAAATAAAACATTCACAGTTCAGCAAAATAAAACATGAATGGAATCCGCTACGGCAGTTTTCCCTTTTAAAATGCATTGAGACGCTTCTGCTTGGATAGAAATGATCCTCTCGGTGAAATCCCAGGAATCCAGGATGCAACACTATTATTAAACTTTCCAGAGATCAAATCACACTCAAACCACAGAAGAACAAAAGAAAACCAATAAATCAAAACTCACAAACATCAGTGGAGCTACAGTAAAATACATAATTTATCATGAATTCAGAACCCAAAAGCTGGCTGTCTGCTATTTCTTGACTCAGAGAAGGCTTGTCTTCAGAGGCAGGAGGCATAAAGGATGCTGAATCACACTTCCAGGCTTCAGTGTCATAAGCAGCGTTCCACTCACACACTGCACCACAGCGCTCCCTGGAGGGCCCAAGCAGAATCCCACAAACAAATCAACAAAACAAAAACAAAACAAAAATACAATCTCTGCGTGATTTAGAATAGAAAATAAAATGGTGTCTAAAAAGGGAGGGGGGTCTGGGGCGTGGAGGGACAAGAAAAACAGTGCATGGAGAGATGCGTGCATGTCTCCCCTCAGTGCATCGGAGGGTGAGTCTTCACATTCCGGCAGGCTGGGCTCGGAAGGGGTAGGGGCATTACTTCTTCCAGATTGTGTAGAATACCCATCTGAGATAAAATATTAAGGATGAACAATAAGAGAAATGGGAGGGAAAAGGTGCAGTTATTAGTAAAAAAGTTCAAGAGGGTGTGGTTAGTTTTGTACTGGGTGATTTAGTTTTGAAGACAGAGGGACTCACTTCAGGAGTAAGTCTCCTCCTAAGATACACTATGCATAGTGAAATATATTACTCATATCTTTACTCTTTCTTTGAATGTACATTTAATAATGAGATAAGAACTTGTATAAATTGAGTCAAAAAGGCCTACAACAATTTATTTGGTGGGTAAACAGCTGAATGTTCTATTATTTGATTAAACTAATTTCTAAAATCCTAAAATCCTTACAAATATTATGGTCAACAGTGAACAAGGAAATAATATATATAGACAAATAAGGAATCACAAAATATGTATTTCAGTTCACATAGTTAAAACTGCAGAAAGTTGTTTGTAAAGACAAAAATTGTGAAAATGGTTTGACATTTTGTGTAGTTAGTCAGTCTGACCAGCAAGTGGCACTGTGTCAGAGTACTGCTTCTGTCACAGCCATAGCAAACCTTGATGCTTTGTTCTGTGGAAAAATATGTTTTATTGTATCTGAATTCTGTTTTCCTATTTTTATGTGATATGCCTATAATTTGTTGCGTTTGCACAGCATAACCATTGGAGCATTGTTCTAGGCTGAGGGACATTTCTGTATTTGTGTTGCTGGGGAAGAAGGGTTTTGTATTGTATTTTTGTTTTCGACCTGGAGGTTCGACACAACAGCCAAAACAATGAAACGCAATAACTCTCGATGAAACACTGAAATATTAAAAGAACCATTTTGGGAGTAAAAAGTCTTTTTAAAGTGTAAAGAACAAATGTTCTATACCAACTAAACATGTATTTTTTCTTGTGGCAAAACACTATTTGCTATTATGGCAAAAAAAAGAAGACTGCCCGCAAATCCACCACTGGTAAGGCGTGGTTCTGAGAGAGATCCACTGTTACCAAATATACATGGAGCTGCCGATCCGCAAGCTGCCCTTCCAGCGCCTGCTGCGAGAGAACGATCAGGAGTTCATGACCGACCACCGCTTTCAGAGCTCCGCCGTCACGGCCCTGCAGGAAGCCAGCGAGGCGAGACTTGGTGGGTCTGTTCGAGGACACGAACCTGTGCACCATCCAGGCCAAGAGAGTCACCATCATGCCTAAAGACATTCAGCTGGCCCGCCGTATCTGTGGAGAGTGCGCTTAAAGTAACTGCGCTTATGGTCCCCAATGTGGAACGCCCTCTCTGAACATTTGAGGATAACACAAGGATAATGAATTCTTCTTAATTTAATTGATCAGTTCTTTAATTTGCATTTCTTAATAACTTATGTAAAGTGACCTTGAGTGTTGTGAAAGGTGCTTATAAATAAAATGTATTATTATTATTATTCCTAGAATTGTACATTCTCACAAAGAACCATAAAGAAAAGTTTCATTTTTGAGAATGTAAGATCAGCAAATTCCCAGAAAAAGATGATTCCACTGATAATGCTTCATGCTAATGTGCAGGACTGCCATGTTTATGTAATCTATTCTACAATTGATCAGAACCTGTCCAGGCTCATTTTCTTTTGGCAAATACAGGAGAGTGTGGCATGGCAAAACACTTTAAAGGATACAGCTCCATGTAGGAAGGAACACAGACGACTTCTTTGGAGAAGTCCACCTTGCATGAAAGCCTTCCCAGTAGCTCCTCATACTCACTAAGCGCCTCAGTAAGATTCACACAGTTACCCTGGAAAATGGCATCAAAAGAGGATAATAAAAAAAAGAAGAGAGAAAACAAAAACCCAGTGGTTATTCGCCATAACCTTTGAGTAAGCTTCTCACCTGTGTGAAGTACTTCCCACTAGGTCGGAGAACCTTGATTGATAGGTCAAGAATGAGCCTCAGAAATTCCCATGTTGACTCTGCAAAGATGGTTTCATGCATAATGTGTTTATCAAACGGTTTAAGAAAAAGTTGATATAAAGAAAATACCCTTTAAGTGTTTAGTAAGAGTGACATGAGATGAACGTATCAATACCAACCCTCTTCAGGTGCAGTAGAGATAGGGACTGCTGTTAGGTCATTAATGACATAATCAAATGTCCTTCCCTCTTCTACAAACTTTTTAAGCACTGGAACACAGTCCTGTACCAAAACCTATAAATGGGAGTGAGCGACAGATACAGAAATAGAGAATGGGTAGTTTAAGTCGTAACATTACTCGTAACTTTTGGAACATCAAGCAAACTTCCATTAATTGCACTGTTTCACAAGCAGGGAAGCGGACTTCTGTGTAAGGTCAAGTACACAACAAATACTCTCACTGGCATGGGGAGGTGTGAATGTGGTCATGTGTCAAGAAAGCGGATTTTCATAAATACAAACAGAATACAACAATTTGTCAATTTCTTAACAAGCAAAATAAACATGGCACACCTCTCACATTAGCCAGATATCCAGTTAAAACAATAAAAAAAGACAATAAAAAATTTCAATTCCTTACCTCATAGCAGTCCCCTTTCAAGTTATCCAGAACATTCCCACAAGTCTTCCTCATATGTTTCTGACAGCCATCAATCACCAGCTGGTCAATATGCACGATTCATTAAGGTAAACAAACAACGCATTCTTTTAACTGCACAACAGATTTATGAAAGGTATTTGAGAGGGAATGAAAAAGTACATAAGTATAATCTCCTGTATGCAATTCATATAAATATGTGAAGAATAAAGAAGAATTTCAGGAGCGTGTGGCCCAAACACAATTTTTAGCAAATGTAATTTTAGTGTCTGATTATTTGATCCAGAAAATAATGTATAAATAACATTTTAATAATACTTCAAATAAACATCCAACTTTGACATTTAGTCTCAACTATGAATAACTGTAACACACCGAGGGAAAGCTTCAGGGAAAAGTGACTCAAAATAATGAATATTGACCTCCGTGGTATTTATTTAGTCACCATATAGTGTTCAAAACTACTGCCTACCTCCTGTGGAGATGGAACTTTAGCCTGACTACCTATTTGTAACTGGCATGCTTCAGACAAAGAGAGGATGATCTCTTGTTGAGTCTTCAGGACAAATTTTAAATATCTGTCTGATTGTTGAAGATGACTGAAAGCTTATTCTACTTAATGGTGTAAAATTGTGTAAAATATTTATTATACACATTACTCTGTGTTACTTTTTGTCCCTCTCTTTCTTGTATTGCAACGTCAGTAGCCTATATTCTCACAAGTAAACGTGCCTGCTCGTTATATATAAACATAAAAGGATATTTCCACCATGGTGATCATCTTTGGTTTGAGCTTCACTGCTTCACAAAGGATGCCTCCATCTCCTCCACCAAGAATTAGAACCTCCTTCCCAGCATAGTGCTCCTTGCCGCTGCCCATGATGGCCTGTGTGTAGGGCAAATCGCTCTCCGCCAGATCTACAGAAGTCATTACACAAATATGTCCACACATTTCTATGTGTTGCATAAAGGCAATAGAAGGAACTTGCAAAAGGCGGTCAGTTCAGACTTACTAACGTCCCCATTGAGAATGAGGATGTTGCCAAACTGCCGCGAGTGCAGGATTTTGATGTTCTGGTAGGCAGAGTCTTGCTCATACACAACTTCATCAATGTCATATTCTACAAGCCTGCCATCAGCTGTCGGCCAGTATCTGTCTACCTCTCCCCCTCGCTGCAGCGCAGGGAGCCTGACCACAGATGCACATACAGACAGACAACAGTTTCTAATACATGATGCACTTTCAGAAACTTAAACTGCACTGTCTTTAGGTCTCACCTCTTGACCCTTTGGATATTTCCATGCAGTACAGTCTTTAGCTTCTTCTCCAGTGCATTCAGTAGCTATAACGAAACAAGAGTTTGGATAGTCTTAGATATATATTGACAATGTGAAGTAAAAACAAGGAAGGTGAAGAGCAATGATTTGCCCATAAATACACCAGCAAAGATACAAAAAGATTGTTAACACCCATCAGACTATTTTCTAACACCAGACTATTTTCTTTACCATCTGGCAAACGGTATGGGAGATTCTGCTCTGGTTCTGCAAGACTGTGCAACAGTTTCAAACCGCAGGCCATCAAAACTCTGAATGGAAACAAATGTCTAGCTCTAATCAAGTACATGCCAGTGTACCACCTCACTTTATAGATTGTATACCTTTAATATTACTCTAGACTTTCAATAGCATGTGCACATTATATTTTGTTCACTGTCACAACAGACACACTTACATCCTATTATTGAATTTGATAAGCTAGTACACTCACTCAGTGTGGTTCAGATTTCCAAACTGCAATACTGTTCAGTATTGTGCAATATCATACTTATGGTACAAAATTCTTAATTCCGGAAGATTTCCAACACAGTCACATTAATCTGTTACACTGCTGTACTGTCTATTTATTAAATTGTTTCTGACATTCATTGCACTTTCTTTAAAACTGCCTCCTGTGCAATATCATACTTATGGTGCAATACTAGTCACTCTGGAAGGTTTACATCCACTTTGCATTATACTGTTACATTACATTAGTTACACTGTTGTAATGTAGTTATTAGTATTGAATTGCACTTGGAGAAATGTTCTCATTACATGATGTATGAGTACACAGCTACACACTGTTATGTAATACAAAAACATGTAATTCATTTTTAACTGCACAATAAAACTACTTAAATTCAATACCAAGAATTACTCACTCAACATTATTTAGAATGTTTCCAAATAAAGGTGTTTCTTTAAATTATGCTTGAATGGGTCTTTTGCATTCGTAATTAAAACTGAAATCAGTTTTAAGAAAAGACATTCTGGGCAAGTAACAGCATCACAGTGCTGCCTTATGTGCCTCACTTACATTGTCCACTTGTGCTATATCATCACCATCACAACACTGCAGGTCAAAAGTCATCAGACCATGAGAGTGTACTCGTAAGACAGCAAACCTGGCAGAGAACAAAATATTTTACATACTAAGGAAAACAATTAAACAAAGAAAAACTAAATTCTAATAAAGTCATAAGGAAAAAGAGACTTTCATTCATTGTTCTGTAACTATACTGAGCACACTGATTGCAGACTAGGGGTATTTGACAAAGAAAAATAACTCAAAAACATTTCCCAGTAGGACTGAAAAAGCAAATGGTTCAAACAGCTAAACTGAAAAAACCCTCTTGACACACTAGTACCTTATTAAGTTTTTTCTCTTCTCCAACCTTCCAACCTTGAATCTCGGTAAAGCCTCAGACCCTGATGGACTACTTTCACTACTATGCAAAGATGGTACTGGGTACAGAGAATTTTGCCCCAAAATGATATGTGATCCTGCCCAGGCCAGCTTCATCCCAGCTTAGGGCAACACAAAGGGCCACCAGCTGTGTTTACCACAAGCCACACACAAAACAGGAAGTGTATGCCAAAGCCCTTAGATCAGATACACAATGCCCCTGAAATGGCCCTGCGTTCATCTAACACAGGCCATTGTTGCACGGAGGATGCACTTAACCGACCAATCAATGGTCATCCTAAAGGAAAACGCCAGCACACCTGGCGTTTTCAGTAGGGGGACCACGGGGGAATTTGTGCACTCAGGCATAGATGCGCTCATCATTATTGTCTGACTTTGGACAGTTAGCTTCAGCATTGTACTTAGCTGTTACATGAAAAAAACCTTTTTACTCTGGACGATGAGTCAGCACTGAGAAATTAGACTTTTAAACAATGTGACTATTTACATACATTTAGAAAAAGCACACATGACAGCAGCAGTCAAATCTACCCAAATCAATAGCACCAGCTCTAGCTCTGTACTGCTTAAATTTACTGCAACCCAATAATGGTTCTGAAAACATTGTGGACTGCAGTGCTTTTACACATGACATCTATTGGGCTTTGGAAAAGTGATTGATCTCATCTTATTTGTTTGAGAACTTAAACCAAATATTATATGGTCTGTTGGTTTCTCTAATAGTGGCTGAATGAACCCACCTGCCATTCTTGCCAATGAAGGTGGACAAGTATCCATGTCCCTCTGTGTCATGGAGAGTCTCTGTCATTTCCTGCTCTTGAAAAATAGACTGCAGGCCAAGCACAGTCGCAGCATGGTCAACTGTAAGGAGATGAGACAAGCAGATGGAAGGCACACTACAGAGTAATCAGCCTGTCTATTCCCCTGATGTCTTGCTGTTTCTCTTAAAAGTGAGCATTAGTGCTGCTGCTTTGTTTGACGCTAATGGCAGATCTGATCTTACAATCATAATCTCTCTGGCATAGGCCTACTGTTTGTGACTTTAGGTGTGACGAACATGACTATATTATATAGTCATTAAGTGTATTATAAAACCTTCACCATCTAGGAACTAGGTTGTCACACAGCTCTCCCTCTCGAATCTGATCAGGGAAATAGGGCTGGCTGAAAACACTCATGATTAGAAAGCATAAGTGTCACTTAAGAGATATGACTATACATAACATTATCACTGATCTTGTAGCAGCTGTATGTTGCTAGTTTTCAAAGTCTACGAGAAGGGCAGTCAGTCATTCAGGACCCTTCCATGTGTGCTTGTCAGGCGCATGGTAGCACAATAAACGGGGCTATCAAACCCGGCGAACCAACCCCTACAGATTCAGGAGATAAATAGTGGAGAGTGTATATGAGAGTAATCTGATAGGGCAGCAGGCCGTAGCCATGCTCTGTACAGGTGTTCCCCTTGTATCCCTATGGCAACACATTCGCATCTAAAAATAGAGGGTTGCTTAGCTTCGCAGGCTAGTTTACGCACAGACTGCTCTTTCTTACTTTACACCTGCAGCAAGGTTTCATCTCCGATTATTTGACACGCAGATCCTAACGAGAACCTTGACACCAAGAAAGGAGAAGTGTTAGAGCAACAGGGAAGCTGAGAGTGTGAAAGATCAAACCTACAATGCTAGCTGAGGGTAATTTCTGTCATAATGCATAGCAGCCGCAACTCAAGAGAGACAGAAAGACAGAGAGGTTGAGAGATAGAGGACAGTTAGCCTTAGCACGCATGCTACGTCTCTAAGGTCAATAAATAATGCCTAAAACACACGCTTTTTAAAAACTATGGACATCTCAGATTTGCACAGACTAGCGTGTTTCTCTAAAATAGGCATCCGAGCTGCAGCAGACCTCCTTCAGACCGTATAATATGGAAGTGCAGGGACAGCAGCAGAGGCCCATGTTTCTGCAGTGGTGCTGCAGCGTCCGTCTAACCCCCTGCCCGCCTCCTCTTACCCCGGTCATTCATTCCACTAAGTTTGTTTTTTACCTGACCCATAGAGTTTGAAGTCAAGGGTGTAATGTCGCACTGCCATGATGGGGTAAAGCCGTCTGCCATGCCTGGAAAAGGCAGCCGGTGTGAGAAAACGGTACGAGTCTGCGGTGACAGAGAGGAGGACACAGAAGGTGCGATCGAGCTGTAAATGTGCAGTGGGGCTAGGAAGTGGGCGGAGTGGAGTCTCTCTCTCTCTCTCTCTCT
>JBBJLR010000024.1:5426587-5444612 GCA_037577145.1 Brachypetersius gabonensis
CCCCCCCCCCCCCCCCCCCCCCCCCCCCCCCCCCCCCCCCCCCCCCCCTCCCTCTATAGTACAAGTCAGCACTGTCTGACAGGCATTAATAGCTCATGGGTAAAATGTAAGTTACCTGAAAAGCCCCAACAGAAAACTCAGGTTAACATGTGTATGTATGTCTCATATGTGGTAAACACACTGCTTGTGGTTAAAATGAACACTGCATTCTGGCAAAGAAATAAACAGTTTAGTCAGACTATACTTTAGAAGATTTCACTGGGCTAATAATAAAAGCTGACAAAGGCATATAATTAGCTTTTTGATAAGATGGGCTATTGGATTTGCCTTCAAGCCAAATGACAGTACTCCAAACATTAAAAAAACTTAGCAATCTAATTTTGTTGTGGACATTTTTACCCATCTCTGAAGAATGTTACCTGAATCTCTGGTGTATGCTTGGCTAAGCTGGTAACGCTGGGCCTCCCTGTGTTCAGGCGCTCCAGCAGTGGCTGCAAGAATAGCATGGAGGCCGCTGTCCCGTGGCAGTGTGAAGCTGCGATGTTTCCCCACTACTCTTCCTCGGGCAGTGGTGGGTGGCTGGTTGGGTGGACTTGGCTGTCTGGGAGTTGGGGTCCCGTAGCGTTCAGGGAGTGGACCACGCTGGGCTGGTAAAGTGGACTGGCGCCGGAGCTCCATGGGAAGGGCCCCGTTAGGGTCTAGGAAGACAGCATCCTCCAAGGGAAGAGTCTGCAGATAGTGAAGGCCAGAACTGGTAAGAGGCGTCTCTATCAAGTCCTGCCAAGAGCGACGCTGATTGGCTGACTTTCGGCCAGGAGAGCTGGAGCCACTCAAACTGCCCCCCCGCTGAGGCTCTGGGTGGAAGTCCTCATGGGGGGAACGAGACTGGATGGTTTCAGTGGAAGGTGGCCGGATGTGCTTGGGCTCGAGGTAGGGGCTCATTTGCTACAAAAAAGGAAGAAAGTAATTGAGCAGAAAGCAAAGTGAATAACACCATTACCTCTAACCAGAAAGAATGAAGGCTTGAACTATAACTGTGGTTCAAGTGGTACAAGAAATTGTTAAAAAAAAAAAAAAAGAAGAACTGAAGCAGAATTAAGAACAGGCAAGTTGCTCTGGATGAGAGTACATACTAATGTGCAAATGTATTTATGGTGTTCATGCAGAGAGCTGAAGTGCAACACCATGTAGTTTTATCTAACATCTAAATTATTTTTATCTAAATTATTGTTTCTTATGCTGACTACTATGATTGATTCCAGCAAGAGAAAAAATGTAATAAAAATGGAGGAAAGCTAAAGCAGTGGTAAATACAGACGTACTAAGTTAGAATGAGGGTAAGTGTCATAGGGTGGTGGAGGGCTATCCTGTTTAGGCATTGATGACATGTGATCACTGTCCTCATGGTCACTCTCGCTCCAGTAGTCTAAGAGAAAACCAGAAGAAGAAAAAAAACCCCAATATATATAAGCACAGTGTTATCTATTAAAAACATACATAATGCTGTAATACTCCTGGCTCTTTGAATCAGACACTCCACCATTACATACACCATGAAATGGTTATTCATATTAATTCATATTAATAAATATTAATCATCTTAATGACATGTTATCTGTCCACTCTCTTTGGTGAAGTCTGTATACTGAAACACTCAATATAGCCAACACAAAGATTTACACACATTTATAGAACCTATAGACCAGATCACACAAGATCAGAGTAAGAGAATAACTGATTTGACAGGATCAGTGATGCATGAACACTTCCTCGCACCATGATCCTGCCGGATCCGCTCCTGCTCTGAGTGAGCTGCTGCTGCTGCCATGTTTAATCGACTCAGCCACCTGTGTGTGAAAGGAAAAAATGGCAGTTACCTGGGGAGCTTTTAAATGCTAACAAAGTATTTCTTAAAAGTTAGTTTCTTAAAAGGAAGTGCCGAAGTGCTGCAAAAGTGAGTTGTGGTGGCATTTGGAGCACCGTAGAGCGCTACATGAAAGTTTGTGAACCCTTAACTCCTGCATAAATATGAAACAAAGCATCAGATTTCCTTACATGTCCTAAAATTAGATAAAGAGAACTGATTTAAACGAATTAGACAAATATACTTTATATTCATTACACTGCATTTTTCATTACAGGAATCAAATTTCTATGAGTGACAAAAGAATATGAACTTCTAGGATCAGCAGTTAAACTTAAAATTAGAAAGTGGATCATGCAAAGAGACAATCACCCTAAACACGGGTTGGTTAAAAAAAAGCATAAAGTTAATATTTTGAAATGGTCATGTCAAAGTCCTGTGTATTTAACCCAATAGAAATGCTATGGAAGGACTTTTAACGAGCAGTTCAGGTGAGGTAAACAATCACCATCCCAAATCTGAAGCGGGACTAATTAAAAGTTACCAGAAGCATTTAGCAAAGAACTACAGTGCAGTCTGTACAGGGGTAACATTGGTATTTACATTCTAGCACTACAGAAGTTCAGTGTAAACTGTACAGTACAAATATGGGTTTGCCTTTGGTAATACTTAAAATGAGTTTAAAATTAAATTAAAGTGTTTTGGGAGCATATTTAGGGTTTATTTTTTGTACCATACACGGGCGCATAATTTTTGGGTTACTGTAAATACATACATGCATACATATATAAAATGCCTATTTTTAAAGTGGAAACCCTAAATATGCTCCCAGACCACTTTAATTTCATTTTAAACTCAGTTTAATACATTAGCCTTAACAAAAATATAAAGATAATCCCGTATCTATACTGTACAGTTTACACTGAACTCCTGCAGTGCTAGAATGTAAATACCGATATTACCACTGTACAGACTGCATTGTATTTCCTTTGCCTGTCATTTCCTTTTGTATAAGCAGGGCAAATACAGTAATAATTGTTGTTGCAAAACATACTGATGGCAGTGGTTACTGTCATGGTTGCCTGGTTGAAAGGACGCACACACACAGTGAGGAGTCTTTATTTCGAGAACTCAAATCAGCCACACACGGGATCGTCCAACCCTTGTAGCCCCTTTGTGAGTCCCTGCTTGGTGGAGGACCGTCCTCCCAACTTACGTGCTAGCAACTGCATTCGGAAGTCACGGGTGGAGTGCCCTACGCGATCCCCCGTTTGATACTCCGTTGCCTCTGTCCGATGTCGATCAGCGAAACGCTGGAATCGCGTTACTGTTGTCCTGACAGATGTGTGTGCACGCTCCAACATCCGCTCCGCCTTACGGAACCACTCGTCCACACTAGGGACCTCAGAGTGCTCGCCATCCCGTGGGCAGAATGGGGGTTGGCGCCCAAGCACACTCAGGGGTGTTAGGCTGGTTGTGAAGCAACATGAAGAGTTCTGGACTCTAACTGCTTGTGGGACTGCTAACTTCCCCTTTGTACGCTGGACTACATTTTTTAGTCGCTCATTTTCTTTGACTGACTCCTTTTCCAAATCCCTTAGGATGCGTGCTACTATTTTCGGGGCCGTAATGATCGGTTTGTCTGATGCATTAGTTTTACTGGTAAGGAAACTCTTAGACAACGTCTGCTTTCCCTCTCTTTTCATCCATCGTCACCCTACCTGAGGGGGATGGTTGGCCCTCGACGCGTTACACCCCTCAGCCAGATTGCAATACAGCGTCGGAATTTGAGGGGGAATCTCCACCAGGGACTCTCACACCTGCTCCCTCATTTCACCACTGACGCAGTATCCCAATCTAGCATGGGGTTATGATACTTTAACCAGGGTAGACCCAAAATCATGAGAGGTTCCGGCTTCTCTAATACAAAAAATTTCAGGTCCTCCTCATGATCTGGGTCCACTCTGAGACACACGAGCTGGGTTTCCCAACCCACCGATCGTCCCATGCAACGGAATGCAATCACGCAGTCTCTCCTTCCACCCGCTTCCAGCGGCCATCACCCTAAACTGCACTGAGTAATCAGCGGCTGAGTCAGATCCTTGTTGTAATTGCAGCAACAAATGACTTCCAGATTTCCCCTTATCCGTATTGTCAAACGCGGCTCAACATCTTTCACGAAAGTGTGGATAGTTGGGAAGCGCCACGCCCTCCTGCAACCACACAGCTGTGGCCCACTCTAGGGCCCTCCCTGTCAGTCTCTGCGTCAGCAGTGACACCTTCTGACGTGACGTCATCTCGGGGTATTCCCCGAAATACAGCTCGCAGGCGAGAAGGAAACTCCGGCACGTAGCAGGGTCCCCTCCATAACGTTCAGGAAGGGAGGCCTGCCTTGGCATCTGTATGAGGGTGGCCATGTACTGCATGGGGGTACGTTGCTCTGGCTCGCCGTGGGAGGGTTCCCGCTCGGCGGTGGGGCCATTTGTGGTTGACCTGCGGCTTTTGCACTGGGGTTCGGATTTTTGTTGGCCTGCAGCAGTCCCACCGCATGCATGAGTTGGGTGATTTGTTTGCGCAGGGTAGCTACCTCACGCTGCATAGGATCCTCTTCTGGGGTTAGAGGAATCAACGAGGCAGCGGGTTCATCTGTCATGATGCCTGGATGAAAGGACGCACATACACAGTGAGGAGTTAAGGAAAAGAACTGAAAGTCTTTATTTCGGGAACTCAAATCAGCCACATGCTGTACGGGATCGTCCAATTCTTGCAGCCCCTTTGTGAGCCCCTGCTTGGTGGAGGACTGTCGTCTGGCTGCTACTTTACTCACAGGCCTTCAGCCTCACTCACTAGTCCCCTCTCTTAACTCTCAGCGTTTCAGTGGCTCTGCTCATCTGTTCCACTACCCCCAGTCTCATTTCAAATGCCTCAGGCTCGTCTGCAGGAAGCACAGAGAATGAAGGACACATTGGACAATACATTTTCTGGTTTTCGTTATGAACCCCTTCTCCACCGGAGAACCACAAGGGTGATATGGTTTCTTTACACAATCTTTATTGGAGACTCCTCGCTCTCCACTTTCACCTAGGTAAGTGAGTGTGATCCTGTGCAGAATCTGGTAATCGACTGGCTTTTCTACTGCTACTCATTCATTCTCCACCAATCACACAACGCCACATTCACACGACTCATCATTGAGAAAACTCATTCAGCTGGACACGTCACGAGCACCAGGAAACCCAGCCTTCATCTCATTAAGCCTGACCTCAGACTGGTTTGCCTCGTAACCCGTGACCATTCACACACACTCACCTCATGTCACCCCTTGTCCGTCCCGAGCCGCCATCCCCCTAATACTCAGGTGACTGACTCCGTTGTGTGTGCGACTGAGATGGCCCAACTGTTATAGTTACAGAAGATTTTCTAAACTGTTGTGGGCCATAATCCAGAAGTGGAGAGAACATCATTTCACCATAAACCAAATGAGCCAAAATCACACCTAAGCAATCCATGCGACTAGTATCTCCATTACCAACAAGGCTTTTGTACAAAGTATTAAATACATTTCAGTAAGCATGTTCAACAATTTTTCCATGTGTCATTTAATTCTATTACACAAAACTTAATTTATGGACATATATAGTTTGATTTTTTGCATTTGTGGATTGGATGTGTTGTTACCGACATCTGATGAGAGTTTGAGAGAGCTTGAGAGCATCAGTAACATATTTACTTAGAAAATTGGTGACGTGTTCAATACTTATTTTACCTGCTGTATATATGTATATACACATCAGACTTTTTTGTGTTTGGTCTTTTGTCTTATTAGCTTGTTAAGTATGACATGATGAGTCCAGTGTTTTCTCACCTGTTCATGTCATCCACATTGTCTGCTGCGAAGTAAAAACTCTTGATCTTCGGATGACATGCCTTGAAAGCACTTAAGAACAATAACATGCAAACATTAGATTTAATTTACTTACTTTGAGACATTTATTTCTGGTTATAGAAAGTTCTACTTGCAATTTCTTGCGGCATTCATTTGCACGATCAATTTTGAATTCTGGCAAGCTGACAAAACCCTCTGCCTTTTCATCCTGCAAGACAAAGCTTTTTACTGCACTGAGCTCCCAGTAAACAGACAAAAGAACTCAAGAATAACAAAGAGAATATGAGATGTTTACTTTTGAAGTAGAGACTGGTGGGGACTAGTGGTCCAATAATTGAAAAATAATGATAAAAACAAAAACAGATAATAACCCACACTTCGGTTTCTTAATCTTCATTTTAGTTTTACATACGTCCCATCATAATTTACAATAGCTACTAAAGATTAACAACAACAACAACAATAATAATATAAGCCTTGGGCTCAATGAATTTAGCACACTTCAGCCTCACCTCCTCATTGATGTACCAGTACAGACATGCATCCTTCAGCACCACCCAGTACTTCTTCCACTTCTGAGAAAAGTAGCTCTTAGCATCTTTTTTCTTCCACAGCCAACCTTCACAGTCTCCCTGACCCAGGTCTTTACAGGAAATTCGTCGTTTACTAATCGAGGACATTGAACTAGCTATGGAGAGCATAAATAAGAAAACAATCTGAAAACATGATATCATTAAAGTGTCCATATCAAGGAAATCAAATTTTTCATTAGAAACCAATTGGATGTAGCAACATTAGAAGTTTTAAAACATTTAACTCACTTATTAGGTGGTTTTAAATTCATTGTTTTTTGTGATCTCAATGGCAACAAACTCAACACAGTTAAGTATGACTCCTTTTGGAATGAGACACGATAAAACAACCAAGTAGAACTGACCTGCAGTTGTAAGACTTTTTAAGTGAAAATCTATTACAGTTTCTCTTAGTCGCTTTGGTGCATTTCACAGATTGCAATTTAATTTTCAAAACTACTTGTTAAAACTCCACATAATTTAGGCAATCGTGGACACCATAGAGGCAATTCCTCCTTATCTTGAACAAAAAGTAAACGCTTTGATAAATCCTTGCAATTTATTGTGTATAATTGTCTAATTACATCGTCATTTAATTCAAAATGCATTATGATATGCATCGCTAGAGAGGATAGATAGAAGCATCTAGTAATTACTCCTAAAGTAATTTGTCATACAGTGGTACATGAACAGCTCGGCCCAAGGGGTGTTTAATGTGTTTTTACAGTAAACTTGTTATTTAGAATTTTGTACAATGCAGTGGTGTAAAAATACTTACTTTATAACAATACAATAATCATAAATACAATACCGTAATCATATCCAGTCTTTAGCAATCCATTCCCCAATACAGTAATATGTCACTTTGTAGTACTGAAAATGCTATAACATAGAGAAAAAAGTGCTGCATTATGTATTTTTAATGTTACCAAAATCCTAGTCACAGTTTTCATTAGTCACAATCCAATGTGCTTTGAAGTTTGCAACATTGTTGTACCATGTTAATAGTGATTAGAGAAATACTCAAAGCGACTGAGAAAAACTAAAATAAAATATCTTCATGACACAAAATGAAGACATTACTACAATGTATGATTACCATTTATTGATTATTTTTTATTACCACTTACTAGTGTCTTTTCTAGGGAGTCATAAGGTCTTAATGTAATTCAGTGGCTGACCATTCCAGAGGATAAAAAATAATTTGACCCTTCGATCGTGTCATATCTCAGCCATGGAATGACTTAAGTGGCTAAATAAAATCTAAATTTAAAAAATCAGTAGAAAAAAGAAACTCAATACGAAAATACAACACGCTATATACTACAGTGCTGTGTTTAAATAAGGAACACAGTGGAGTGAAACCTACTAACACAAATGGTAGTTTGGAGTAAGTTATTGCACTTAGCAGAGCATCAGTTGTAATATTAAATAATAAAAAGTAATTATGAAAGTCTGTCCAGACTTATACGCATGCGATATTTTATGTTTTATTTTTCAAAATGTTGAATTTAGCAAATAAATAATAACTTTAGGTTTCTTAAACCTCCAACTGTATATTGGTCTTAACGACACAGTAATAAAACAGCCTATTTAATTCTAAGGGACAAAAGAACCAGGTAAGAACTGGGGAAGAAAATGAAACAAACCACAGGACATCAGCTCTTTAATTGCAACTGTAATTTGATTGAATGTAAATGTATGGTATATTTTTAATTCATACAATTCATTGTTGGAGTGTTGGATAGTATTATTCAATAAAACTCTGCATCTCTCACCTCTTAACTTCTTCTTTGACCTTGACACTGCTGAAGACTGATCGAATGTCTGCAACAAATAACAGAATTATTAAATTACTCAAACCTTGTCCACACTTAACCCTGCCTCACCTACAACACTGGAACTGCCATTAATGCTACTCACATGATAAATGGATGAAGTGTCTGAAGTGGGTGTGGTTACTGAATCCTGTCGCAGCATTTCCATTTGAAGGGCAGGAACCAGGGCATAATGAGTGGGGCTAGCTCCTTTCTCATTCTTTCTCCTGCTCCGCCTACTGCTGCTGCATCCTATCATGTACTCTTCAGCACCCGCCTTATCCTCACCAGCATAATGAAGTAGGGAATTCTCTGTGTGCACAATATTGTGATAATAGTTGTAAAGTAAAACAGTACTGCCACGCTTAAACTGCGATGCTTAAAGCCACATGTCTTATTACTCTGATAAAATATACAGAGACTTAGGATAACTGTGAATTATTCAAAGACTTTTAAAATCCTAAGCACTGTTTGTTGCCAATTGAAATTAACCAATAGTCATACTGTTGTTTACTAATCGAGGACATGGAGCTAGCTATTGAAACCGTAACTAAGAAAACATGTCTGAAAATCTGAAAACATGATAACATTAAGGTGTCCATATCAAGGAAATCTAATTTTTCATTAGAAACCAATTTGATTTAGCAACACATTTAACTTAGCAAGTTTTAAAACATTTAACTCACTTATTAGGTGGTTTTAAATTCATTGTTTTTTGTGATCTCAATGCCGATAATGCCTGTTTGTTGGCATTTGAAATTAACCAACGGTCACAGATTCTGAAAGAAATCTGGTTTTGAGTTTGTTACAGCCACAACAAAATATAAAATGTATTTATATATTTAAAATGTGCACTTTAAGAGTGCACCTGAACTCACATGAAGCTCATAAAAAATAATTCTTCTTGTACTCCTACCAACTGCCCTTATAGCTTGATTAACAGCTTGATTTTAACAGAATGGCCCAAATGAGACTACACAGTATTTCCACAATATCAGTTAACTGTCTCAGGTGCTTTACACAATTTACCTTTTATCGGTTCATTTTTAACTTATTTTTTTTGTTCTGTAATTTGGTGTGACTGATTATCTAATGTGGTATTTTACTCTGTGGTCTCCCACCAGTCTCAAATGTTACCAATAATAAAACCTTTTCCTGACATTTTACAAGACGCACAGTTTGGGATATTGTGTACTGATATAGTCATATAGTGTATCATTGGGATTAAATGTAAAGTGTAAAGGGGGCATTTGGCTGATGCACTTAACCAGAGTAACTTGCAATCTTTAGTTACAGGGACAGTACCCCCATAGACACTGAGGGTTAAGTGTCTTGTTCGAGGACACAATGGTATGAAGTGGGGGTTTTAACCTGTGATCCTGTGGATTCACACGCAAGTGTTTCACCCACTAGGCCACTATCAGCCCACTTGGTGGTAGCGGCAAGTGTTAATACAATATGCTAGTGATGAAGAACTGTCTACATTCCGTGAGCTTTTGAACAACAACAAAAAATACATTCTGCCTCTGTAGAATACATTCTTCTGTAATTAACGAGAGTCTCTGTTCTCTGATATCAGCCATATATCAGGCACCAGCATCTTAGCAGAACCTTAATCTTGGAGTTTCCATGGCAATGGAATACCACAAAATCCCAAATTCAGACAAATAGACAAACGCACACACGCAGAGAAACATAACATGAGGGGAAAAAACAGGTATGGGGAGGGAGTGAGCATTGACACAGAGCAAAAGCCACAGATTAAAAAGGGTTGTGAGAAGAAGTACGAGGGTCAGAGGGAACTTGATGGAAACTGAATCAGTATTCATTGGTTCAGCAACACCAAAGGAAGAAAGCTAAACAGTCCCTGCCCTCCTACTGCCTGTCTCGCTCTTTGCTCCCTCACCCACCTCTCCTCAGCTCTTTCTTCAGCTTGGCTGGATCTTCATAGTCTCCCACCCAGTTATACTCCACCGGCATAGAGATGGGTCTCAGCCTGCCTGGCTCACACACACCGACGAATTGCATCAGAATCACACCATGCCACACAAAACACCAGGCTAAAAACACTCTAATTACAGTTAATAGCCTGAAAAAGAGGACCATTTTACTTGATTCATTTTACTTGTACATAATTTCCATATGAACAAAACATTACTCCAACAAAATTTTGCCTTTCATCTTATTTTTGCCAATAATTATGTTTTTAAAACATAACCATACATAACCATTAACATATTATTCAGGTGGAAATGAGGAACACATTCCCCTTATTTCCCTAATGTCAATCAGGTCTAGGCCTCAAACAAAAACATTATTTTCACAGATAAATTTCCAATGAATTAAATCCTAACCTCCATATATTAATTGTATCTTAGGAACTTGCTAATACAGAACTGAAGATCTATACCTTTCACATAAAATCATGTACATTTATAAGGCCTAACATTAGACTCTGGGATAAATATGGGTCACTGTCTCTGAGCTCTGCATATGGAAGATGATTAAAGAAAAATGCATCTGTGGTGTAAACATCAAACCATACCACACTGCAATGCAAAGAACAGTTCAAAGTGTGTACCATATGTTGTGGTGTTGTCCCTGCGGACAGGAGGTGGGCCCTGGTTCTGGTCGTATTCATAGCAGTAGAGAACTGCATCCTCATCCAGCACAGGAAAGCGCCGCCGGCACTCCTGATCCAGAAAGGAGTTTGGCGACTCTGAACCTTTAGCTACCTCATGCTGGAATGTGTCACTGCCTGGTCTGTTGTCCTCTCTACAAAAAAATAAGACATAAGTCTGTATTCTGGTTGTAAATTTATATGACTTGTATTGCATTATATAGAAAAACAGCTTAAACAGTGAAGATGTGTGACAGATTACACAAAGGTCTTTTGAGGTGCTGTGTGTATTTCATATTTTGAGAACAGCACTATAATTTTAAGCATTCTTTCAAATTATGTCCCTTTTACATGTGTTTATATTAATTTGACAAGTTTTTTAAAAAATTATATATATATTATGCATTGTTGATGCCACAAAGCATTCTGTGTTATTAAGTATTTTTGAATCATCTACAGTTCCTCATTCTGAGAACGTTTTTTTTTTAAATTCCAGCTTTTTGCAGCTTTCCTTTTTTTTTTTTAAAGCTAAATATTTTAAACCTGTGAAGTTGCACAGGACTAGTACCTGGGTGTATATGGCTCGTTGGGTGGTGGGGGGATGTAGAGGTCCTGCAGGGCACAGCTGTCCCGTCTAGATGGTGTGCTGAGAGTGCTAGAGGGTGTGGCTGCACTGCTGCTGGGGCTCGGTGGGATGATGGGCTGTGGAAGAGGAACAGCAACAGCAGTGCTAAGGTTTAGCATTTAAACAGACTGCTTCCTAACAGGTGAGAGGAGAAGTGAGAAAGTAAATGTTCACATTTCTGTAGTCATAGCAACATGCTGGCCCAAAGTGTCTCAGTGTATGAAGTATGAAGAAGCAGATTTATTACTGCTGTCATCATCCTTCTCATTTGCATATTTAAAAATAAAAATCTGACCTTTTGATGATATTAAAATATTAATATTTATTTCTTTGTCAAAACATTTCAGAGAGATTTTACAGAACAGATGATAAAAGTAATTATTCTATTTAATCAAAACACTCATATTAATACAGAATCTATTAAAATTATAGATATTAGCAATATCACATGAAATCCCTCCGTAAAAAGTTATAGAACTAGAGTTAACATTGCATTAACACAAATGTTTTTGAAACTAATATTTATGGTTCTGAATAAAGAGAGTTGACAAAGAAGAAAAATCCAGTGAACTATCAGATAATATGCACCGTTTGTGTATATCCTGTTGTGTCTACGAAGAAATGAGCTAGTTTACACATTCCTGCACACAGTCCCAGGTTACTTCCTTATAACTGTGACTTCCTTTCTTCCTCATGTCACCAAGCATTTAAACCATGTAAGTTAAGAAGTTGGGCCTGAACTGATCAGACTAGTTTATCCAGCATATCCTGTAGATTCCTGATCAGATTGAGATCTTAAGAAATTGGAAACCAACACCATCTTTGTCATGTTTATCAAACAATTCCTAATCAGTTTTTACAATGATTTAGGGTGCATTGTACTGGTGAAAGAAACCACTGCATTTTGGGAAGCTGTTCACTGGTTGTGATTCCTCAGATCACATCTGATGTGTATTATCCACTGCATACCAGGAACACCACACAAGACCACACAAGTAATCTTGCCATCACAATTTGGACGCTGTCAAAGTCAACCGGAACCTTTCCCATGTTTACTGCTTTTAACACAATTGCAAAAACTGCCAAATATCCCAGCTTTTGACAGGTGTCATTATAATGAGATAATAAGTGTTACTTATTTTTCCTGTCAATAGCTTAACATGGTTTGTAAGTCATACATGTAGAATATACTTTTAAATAGGGTGTTTGTACATAACATACAACTGAAAGCCCAGATCAAACCTTTTCTTTTGCTCTGACCAGCAGGTTTGGGAAAAGGGACTGAGCAGAAAAGAATGAGCAGCAGATAAAAGAAAGGAGGGAGGAGGAGGACAAGGAGGGATTGAGATTGCCATGTGCTCCGGTTGGTCAGAGCCCTAGGGCAAAAAGACAGCTTTTAACGCAGTGCATCCCTCAGCGTGGGGGCTTTGCTGCCATGGATCATCAATTCATTCATGCCACTTAAACAATGCTTACATTTATTCAGACACACACAAAATCTCCAGTTGTACCTGCAGGGCAAGAGGCTTCCATCTCATGTTTTTCAGCAAGGCAGGGGCAGAGGTGAGTGTGCTCTGGGGCCGCTTCTTCAGTGTCAAGGACACCCCAGCAGGATCACCACGTAAAGAATTCACCAGGTTTTTTAACTGCCAGCCCACCTGCACAGACACAGACACATTCACTCTTCAAAATAAGAGTTTAAGCCAAAAAAAGCCATGAGTCATTCATTGGGGTACAAACTTTACATTAGGAGGTCTTTTAAACACACACACACGTACACATTAAGGGATATCAAAACTGGTTCTTCAGTGCCACTGATGCAAATAATACAAATAATACCTTTACCTTTATAATTCAAAGTTTGGAAATACAAAAACTGTTAATCGGGCTGTATAGTGTTACATTTATGAATGTTACATTACATTTATAGAATGTAAATACTGATATTATCCCTGTAGCCAATAGACTGCGCTGTAATTCACGCACTGACATTTTCTTTGGTATGTCCTGTCGTTTTCTTTTGTATAAACAGGGTAAATACAGTAATAATTGAATGTATTTTTAGTAAATGTACGAGTAATCACCAATCATTTTTAATGTTCAGTAATTTACTGTTCAATAATTTAGTGATCCGCCAGTTAAAGCAGACACTGGACAGAGAGTGAACTCAACAGCCTCTTTTAATTTAATTAACAGCAATAAAAATACAAGGCTTTAAGAAGGACAAAACGAAAAACAAGAGAAAAAGCAAGCAGTAGTTAACCATCCCAAGACATGCGTTCTTTGTGTTGTATGGACAGTACAAAAACATTTATCCATCCATCCATCCATTCATTTTCTCCTGCTTATCCGGAGTCAGGTCGCGGGGGCAACAGCCTGAGCAGGGAAACCTAGACTTCCCTCTTCCCAGCCACTTCGTCCAGCTCTTCCAGCTCTTCCTCAAGGTTATATTTTATATGGAACTGCAGCTTAATTTACGTTAATATTTATATTACAAAATTAGTAAATTATATGTTTCTGGGGTTTTCACCAACAATCATTAGTTTGGTTCTAAGAAAAA
This sequence comes from Brachypetersius gabonensis, assembly GCA_037577145.1. NCBI lineage: Eukaryota > Metazoa > Chordata > Actinopteri > Characiformes > Alestidae > Brachypetersius > Brachypetersius gabonensis. The sequence goes on from JBBJLR010000024.1 coordinate 5,440,532, forward strand.
ATGACTGAATCCAAAACACTTTAATTTCATTTTAAACTCAGCTTAACACATAACCCTTAATGAAAACGGTAAACCCATATACAGGGATGGACTGGCAATCTGTGCATTCTGGAAAAGACCAGAATGGCCATCTGGTGCCTGGTCGTCAGCCCGAGATGTGGCACGAGATATGCAGCCATCGGCCTGAGATGCGCATTTTTAGCACTGCCACAGAAGCTGCTATGGTCCTCCTGATCAGGGCCTCGTTCTTGTTTATGCAGCGTACGGTGCTCTCGTGGATGCCATTATGGTGGCATAAACTTTTCCTTCCCTGAGCATATCCAGTAGCTCAAACTTTTCCTTACACGTTCTCTTGCGCTGAGGTGCATTGCCAGAAGGCGCAGAGCGTTTGGGCGGCATCTTATGGCTTTTAGAAGAACAAAATGAAAACACAAGAACAGTAGGGCAGCAGGCAATAACTGGAAATTTAAAAAAAAAAGCAAAAAAAAAAATTATGCAGAGAATATTTACAGTTTCTGCATTATTATTTTCACGAATGACCATCAGTTCAGTTCTCAGAAAAAATAAGTGTCAGACTGATTCCGTGACACCTGATCCGTGTAAAACCGGGTTATTGCTGTATTCGCCTTTTATTTTATTATTGCAATGAATCGCATGGTTTTCTGCGGTTTATTGAATTGTTATACGCAAATTTTAATAATTAATTAAAAAGTAGTGCATTGTGCACTTTTATTTTAAAAGTACTGTTACATGAACAAAAGTACTATAACATTTGGTTTGCAAACATTTTAAACAAATAAGGAGCTTTTTAACAGCAGTGTTCCCTTTAACACAGTCACACAGCTGCAGTTCAAGTATTTCTGTAAATCTCAACTTAAACATTAATGTAATCAAATCAATTATAAAACCAAAGCTATTTGCCACTTCTTCAAGTTTTATCTAGTTTGTTATTGAAAAATAAGTTACCCTCCACAGAGAATGGGGAGCAGAACCATTATAGCAGCTGCAAATGCGGACCAACTCCATATGAAAGTCTATGTAACTGAATGCAGTGTCATTAAATTCCCTATTGGTGTGGTGGTCAGGCATCCCATTACTTGTGTCCATACAATATAGAGAAATAAATAAATGTACAGAGAAATAAAAATGTGTGCCTTATGTGTTTTCCTGTTAATCCAGGATTTCCTTTGCCATCTTCCAGCAAAAATTACACCAGGCCCTCATGGGGCTCCAGGGGCAGGAGCAGATGGCCTCCTTTGAATGCCTGGCCAAGGGCCAGGAGAACCATCATATCATCCAGAATGCTGCAACTAGCAAGAGCCCCTATTTCAGCTTGCCTCACCAAAATGACTTGGACAATCCTGAGGCCTTGGTGGAGTTTTTTGAAAGACCGGCCCAAGAATGATGATTAGTCAAAGAAGGAATGAGTGTTCCACCTTTTCCTTACCTAAGAGTATAGAGTATAACAAGTAGAGAGTCAGCCACACTGCTGAGCAACATTTGCAGTGGGCTTTAATGCAGATTGAGCTCTGGGTCTCTTGCAGATGGCTTCTGCTGAAATATTGCTCTATGGTCGAGGTACTGGACCTATTTGTCTTGAAGCAGTTCATTGTTATCCTCCCAGTAGCCATGGCAACCTGAGTTCGCTGCCATTGTCCAACAGCTCTCGATATACAGTGTACACTATACCTGTGAGTATCCAAGGGGTTACACATCAGGTTTTGGTTGATTCACCACCCTCTATCAGTGCTTGGTTTTAATTGGGGCATTGGAAAATTGCTGTAAGGGATTAGAGTGCCATGGCACTGATAATGTTGATGTCTGTCAAGACATTTTTGTTTAATTTAATCTGATGTTAGGACTGAAGTATTGAATTTGACCTAAATAATCAAACTAAATCATAACGACATTTGAGATGTAATGCAGCACTGAATCATTTAATTGATTCAGAGCCATTAAAGTGAATCGTTGTAAAGGCTGAGATTTACAAATGTACACTTCCAACATGCAGACCTACACCACTGTTGTGATTAAATGATCCTGCTGAAGAATCTGAGTGCATACAGGGCTAAATGCATGTGTGTTGCAGTTGTGAAGTAATGGCTGGAGGGCAAAAATACTGTGATAATTACGCATACTGCACGCACCACAGTCTGATGATTGACCTGAATGACTTCATCGCCAGCATGAATTTTCTTGCAGCGGTCAGCAGGGGACTGCAAGGAAGAAACAGAGCGGAGGAGAGAGAGAAACACAGAGAATGATAGTATGAATCAGAGAGGAGAAAGAGAGCAGAAGAGAGTGAGAGAAGGTGGAGAAAGAGAAGAGAGAGGAGAATAAATAATAGATGGAAAAAGTCAGAAAGAGACAGACTGGAAAAGGACAATAGTGGAGAGGAAAGGCAGATTACATACAACTCTACACACTAATTCCTGAGGGTGCATTTTTTCCACTATTAAAATTATGAAAATTGTCTCTTACTCCCTCTGTAGTTCCTGTAATCACATGTAGTCCATCATATGTCGACTTGATGTACATGCCCTGGGGAAAGGGAGGGACAATTTAGAGCCATTGCCTGCAAACCCCGGTTATGCAGACACACACAATGAACACTACTACTTCCATTCAAAGCCTCTGGCTGACACATACATACACACAAATAGCCCTTGATACACAAGGTTTATAATAACAAGAAAGGAGAGTTATTTTGTGCAACTCTTTCCAGATTTCAGTGAGCTGTAACAAGTGTGCATATGTATATATTCAGAGTGTTTCTGCCTCAAGCTTGCATGACTACTAGCATCCTTGACATGCGGGGGGAATAGTAGCATGTGGAGCTCATCATGTTCTGCTTAGTAATTGTCCTGCTTTTGTCTCTATTCAAACACATCCAGCCACTCAGAGATTCTCATGCTGCTCTAAGTAGGCCACACTGTCATTTACAGTCACATTTCAAAGATCAGCTGATCATGACAAAGTTAAGGTAACTAACAAGCATTTTCAAATAGACATGCTCATGTATTGTCTGGTACTGTGTGATGTACTTTTACTTCAGAAATATATATGTAGCCAAAAGCGACCAAATTCTTTTTCCATACTTTTGTCAGCAGTGCTTACACAAATATGAGCATCTGGGATCTGAGCATCTTACACAATGCCATTTTATCAATATAGTTTAGCTGTGCCAGTAATGTACTTGCAACTGTGAGATCATCAAACTTTGCTGGAGTACAGCTTTTCAGGAGCAGAACTAGACATCCCTGGTATACGTTATTTGCTATAATGCCACACCCACCAGGCCCTCAGTGGATTTAATGTTGTCCAGATGCACCACCTCGAGATGAGCTGCCTGGGACACCATAGGGTCTGAGGACAGCATGATGATGTGGTCACACACCCCCGATAGCGTTTTACACTGTAAAAAAAGAGTAAGAGAAATTAGTGGTTGTAGGATTGAGGGAGAGGAAAAGAAAGAAAAGGAGGGTGTGTGCTGCTCTTCAACATAACCAAACAGCACCAGGTCAGTCTCAGTCAGTCTCAGTTCACTCACTTCATAAGGTGTTGTGCAAACATCTGATATGAATAAACTTAATTTACTGTTTACTGCCCTTATGATGGAATGCTTTCAGAGCAATAATGTATGAGTACAGATGAATACATACTGATGCATTCAAATATGAGCATAAAGACTGAATGAATGACTAATACACCATGTTGCTATTGTAAACAAGCCATTATGTCTCTGAAATGGTAACTTTACAAGAAGGTGAAAAATGTGTCTATTACTGTAGATTCCTGAAACTAGATTTTATTCAATGTATTTCTGGACAATTTCTGTTAATCCGCTCATGGTAAGATACACAGCACAGCTGGTGTTCTCAAAAAGTAAAAAGAAAAAAAGGTGTACAATATCTAGCCTAGCTAAAGAACTGAGACATATCTGACACAAGGATCAGCTGATAAAGCAGGCAGCTTTCTCTCTCTCTCTATCTATCTGTCTCTCTCTCTCTCTATGTGTCTCTTGTGCTCTTGTGCTCTCTCTCTCTCTCTCTCTCTCTCTCTCTCTCTCTCTCTCTCTCTC
>JBBJLR010000024.1:5472996-5485176 GCA_037577145.1 Brachypetersius gabonensis
GTTCTGTCTGGATGTTAGTCACGTGTTCCTGTCGTGTGTTCATTGTCTGATTCTCCCCGTCACCTGTTTCCTGTTTGTGTTAACATGTTGTGTGTTTTCTGATTGGTTTAGTCTGTCTAAACATGCATCAATTTCATGAATTGTGTTATTAGTTCAATAGGAATTAACATGGGTGTTTCAGCCAGATATGACAGGATATGTTTGTGTCTTGAGTGTGAGTAAAGCTAAACTGTTTTTGGATATACAGTTGAAACCTATTGGATGTGAATAAATATATTTCTATGTATTTTTTGACAGTTTTATGATAGACATGTTATAGATGCAATTTGTCGTAAACCATAGTGTCATTTCTGCCTGTAGCATCTTGCTTTAAAACCTATATATATTTATATAATATCAACGGACATTGTAAATGACTGCAATACACTACAGGAAGTGGTGGGGGAAAATTTTGTTGTTTTGTAACATAATTGAGAACACTTTTTGCTGCACAGGGAGCACCATTAAAATTGTGATAGTGGTGTGTCCACGACAGGTGAACGGTGGAATAAAAGTAGATTTTTAATAGATTTTTATTCAAAATGGCATTTTCACTCACCCGGATATAGAAGTCTCCACCGTCATCTCCAGAGCGGATGCGGAAGGTGTTGTAAGCTCCAGGATAAACGCTCGTGGCCTGAATCTGGAAGATATCTGAGGGCACAGAGCGCTCTGAGGTGATGCTCATGTAGCGGTATACTATGGAGTATGGCAGGTCACGACATTCTTGCTTCACCGATGGACAAACGCAGCGACTGTATGGGAGTAAGAACAGACTAAGTACAAAACATCTCTTCTTTTTTTTTTTCTTTCCTCTGATCATGTGAACCTTAACAAGTAAAGATCAGTTTTGAGAACTTTTATTAATTATATTACCATTCAGAATTTTGAGACCATTGTTCAAATATTCGTGAAAAAGGTTTCAGCAGTAAAACTACAACTTGACAAAAAACAGATAACTAATGTATAATATCAATCAATGAATACCTTGTTGTTGTTCCCAAAATACTTTTAATAAATAAAATAAAACACAAAACATTTCATTTGGCTAGTTTTTATAGAATATACAAACCTATATTGTAGACATAATATTCCCAACATTTGGAAGCACCCATTTCTTCAAGACTGCTTCTGAAATTAAGGGCTTATAAAAAAAATTGCCCCCTTTTTGCTGCAGTCACAGCATCTACTTTTCTGAAAAGTCATTAAACTAGATATGGAAACATTGCTGGAAGGATTCGATTGCATTCATCCTGGCACTGAGCACAATGACCTTAGGTTCATGTACAGCTATCTGGGCCATTTCATTAGTCCCCACAAACGAATTCCTGATTCAGAAATGGGTGCGCATTAAAAAAGCTGAATTCACGAATTAGAAGAAGAAATCTGGAAACATTTAAACAAAAACCAAAAAAAACATATGACAATTGTTTCCAAACTTTTCAGTGGTTCTATACATAAATACTTTTCTCAGAAACAAATGAACTTAAACTGCCTTGTTGCCACCGTGGACCATTATTCTAAATGCATGTGGGTGCATTACTCACTTCCCTGAGACTTGGACATATGGGTCCTGGCAGCGATTGGAGTCCACACACTGATATCCTCCATGGACATTTACACAGCTTTGTGTTTCCGCACACTGATGACTGCCTGACTCACACTCATTCACATCTACCACAGGTGGGAACAATGAAAAAAATCACAGCAAAGTGTAAATGGGTAAATCTGGACAAATAGATAAAGAAAAGGCTTTATGAGTCACTGCTTCCATTCATAAAATGTGCATCTACCATAATGAGAAATATTATAGGAGGGAGAGCAATAGAAATGATCTGACACACAAACGAAGCCTTACCCTGGCAGAGCCTTGTGCCCAGGAGCTGGTAGCCCTGTGGACACACACAGGAGTATTTGCCTGGTTCGTTTACACATTGAAACTGGCACAGGTAGCTGGAGTAGCTGCACTCATCGATATCTGCAGATAAGGTGAGAGAGTAGTTGAGACAAGGATAAGCAGACACTTAATGCAAGTGCTCAGCCAAAAAGCAATGCTAGGCAATTTTTTCCAGTCTAAATGTGCTCAGGTGTTTAAAGTGTACTTCTTTTGTTTTGTACTGGAGCTACAAGGCTAATTTAGTCAAACTCAGCAACAGAACCAACAAAGTTGAGCAAGACATTTCCCAAACAGTAAAAGTTCAGTGTGAGAAGCTGTAGCTCAGTAATCATGTAAAAAATATTTTATTTTGATGCACAAACTAATGCACTTGGTCAGACTTTTAAGAAATTTAATCCTCCTAATGTTACCTTGCAAAACTAGCAAACTTTGTTATCTGAGTTAATTAAGCTCACAGGGTCAAAACAAACACAGACACTTTGTAAATATGTATATAGGTTTATAGGGATGTTATGAGTATTGGTTTGTAGTGAAAATATGTTTCAGAAAATATGTTTCAGTTAACCATAGTCTCTTTCATTAAGTCACGATGCATGAAGTTTGTTCAGCATTTACCTTTTGATGACATTACATATAAAAAGCTGAAGGACAGTAATCCTGATCCTGCATCATTTAGCATGCTTGAATGTTTTTTTACTCTGGTGTAACATACTCTGTATGTTATTAAAGACAAGCCTGTCTTAAGGCATGTTGAACAGTTTAACAACTCAACATCGTTTGAGGCAAATGTGTGATCACTGTAAAACAGGCTAGAACAGCAATACATTTGATGCAAATTATGTGGACTGATGATCTTGATAAGATGTGTTTAGTCAGGGTTGGAAGTAAATACTTCAGGAAAGTTGATCTTCAGTAACAGGGCTGGTGATCATTGGCTTATAGCAAATAAAGAAATAAAATTTGTATTTTTCTTGCCAATTTATTTTGGCTAATTACAGGATAATGAATGAAGTGATTAGTAGGCATACCATCACTTTGCCTAAAGAAAAATGTCTTCTCTTACTGTTAATTTGGTGTTCTAATTTCACAAAGACCTCTCGTCCAGTTTAAATAAACAGATTCCTAATAAAAATTAATTCAGAGCAATAAAGCGGACCAGAAGAACACAGACCATAACATGAGAAGCCATCAGGGCTGAGGTCATAGCCTTGATCGCAGCGACACAGAAATGTCCCATAAGTGTTGTAACACCTCTGTTGGCATGGCGCACCCATGTCACACTCATTCACATCTGGAAAGACAGAGATAACATAGAGATCAGAACATTGTAACATCAGTACACACTCATTCATATCTGCACAGTACAAACACCGACACACAAACACACACACACTTAAATCCAATAGCCTGTAGTTCTATCACTGCTGTCTAAAAAATGAAATGTGAACTTTACTCAAGACATTAAAAGTATTTTACTTCTAATGTACTTCCAATAAAGAGTTCACATTTTATTAGTCATTTTGGCACATTTCTACTGGTCCATTCAGCAAAAGTTTCATAGTGTAAAGGGCAACTACTGTGTTCAAAAACCTATTTTTAAAAAAGTACTATGGACAGTGAGTCTGAATACCCACATTCCATTTGTTCACACACAGAGATCACAGAAAAACAACAACAATAAAGGTAACTATAACACTTAAATAGAAGAAACAAAACACATTTGAATAGTATTCACAGTCAACATTAACTGTACAGCACAATATCAAAAACGACATAGGGTTTATACAGTGTGTGTAAAAAAAAATAATCACCACCGTTAAAATATTCTTAAATCAACAAACACACCAAATTCCAGCTGTATTTAACTAATTACCTCCATTACACACCAAACCTTACACCTGTGATCTAGCCCTTGTGCATTCCAGTATTTGGTGGTGCAACTGAAAGCAAACAATCAACTATGTGGCAAGGCACTGTCAGAATATCTCAGAGATAAAACTGTAGAATGGCACAAGTCAGGAGATTTTTTACAAAAAAAATCTAAGTCTTTATTAATCCCTAAAGGTACAGTAAGAAGTGGAAAGTGTTTGGTACCACTATGTCCCTCTCTGGATCAGGCCATTCCTCCACACTGGACAGAAGTGCGATAAGAAATCTAGTCAGAAAGGCTACCAAGAGCCCTATGGCATCTTTGAAGCAGTTACAGTGGCTTGTAAATGAGGGCTGCAAGAAAAAAGGCCACTGCAAATCTCAACTGAGTTTTGAAGAATCTGAGGCCAAGTGGAAAAACTAGTTTTGGTCAAATAAGACCCCATTTGAAATATTTGACTTAAACAGCAAATGGTACATCTGGGAGAAAGCCAATACAGCTCACCATCCAAAGAACACCACATCTGCAAAAAAGCATGAGGTGGTAGTATCCTATTGTGGGGGTGTTTCTGCATTTTTTTTCTGCCAGAAAGTTTTCAATGGGAAGAAAGTTCACTTTCTAACAAGACAATGACCCAAAGAACACAGCAAAATTTAACACAAAGTGGTTGAAGCAGAAAATGGTGAATGTAATTGTCGGTTGTAATTGTCAAGGAGTTTTTTTGTGTCCTTATTTCAGGCTGCAAAGCAACAAAACAAATATTCTGAAGGGGGTGTTTCTTTTCTGAAATCATTAAAAACAGCTCTGACAGAATGTCAAAGAAGACATCGGTTGGATCTCAATACTATAGGAACACATGGGATGCACACTATATGATCACAAACCAAACACATTTTCATTTAAACACTTGGAAGTTGATAGTTCTCGGGCAGACAATAGCTCAGAAATATCTACCAACTACTTAACAACACTGTACAATATGTACTTTCGCAATAGGGGTTATTGACTCACCAACACAGGAGCGGTTGTTTCCTGCCAGCTGAAAGCCCGGCTCACACTGACAGGAGAAAGATCCGGGCACATTCACACATCGATGCTGGCAATAGCGATACCTGCACTCGTCGATATCTACCAGCAAAAAAGGAGTGTTAACATACACTGACATAATGACACAATGTAAATGAAAAGTTGCTGACATCAGGTCATATGAAAATCCTTTTCTCACCAACACACTCCAAGCCAATCTTGCTGTAACCATCAGGGCATTGGCAAGTGAAGGTACCATGTGTGTTAAGGCACTCTTGACTTGGCTGACAGTTGTGCAGGCCCAGCATACACTCATCCACATCTGTACAAAATATTTATATAAATATAATCACCTCCTCTTAGGTGTTCCAACATGCAATTAAGACATGCACTCTCCATGGACAGACAGTTTCAGCAGAACAGTAGAATGGGAATTTCATATTTGCCACTTCTACCTTGGTTAACTGTGAAATTATTTCAGAATGGAAACATCTAGGAGCAAAAACAGTTCAACCACACAGTTGTAGGGCACAGAAACTTACAGAGGGGCCACAGATTGTTAAAGTACATAGCCTGTGAAAATCAGCTATGCCAATGGTTTTAGAATCTAAAATATCTAACAAGCTCCTTTAGATGTGATGTCCACATTCTTATATGCATATATTTTGAGCACTTTGAGATCACCAAGTGTCGAAAACTACAATTTGACATGATCTCTATGCCAACAAGTATACTTGGAAGGTGTGCAAGTACATACAAAGGTATCATTCTACCTCCCTTACCTATGCAGGCATCTTCATGTGCCTCATAGCCCACAGGACAGGGGCTGAATGCCTCATTGGAGCCCACAGGCAGACTAGACTCTAACCGGCCAGAGGGCTCAGGGGCGGTGATGACAGAGGCTGAGCGAGGCAAACAAAGATAACCCCCATTGTGGTTAAAGCATTTCATTTCTCCTTGACATGCTCCCATGATTGTCTCACACTCGTTTATGTCTAAGGAGAGAGGGAAAGAACAGTTTCAGGCTCTTCAGTTGAACATGTAGACAGATCAAAACAGACACCATGCAAGGATGATACATTATTGTGAGTGGCATTTCACATCTTATCACATCTCTCTCTCTCTCTCTCTCATGACCTGCCACCCACCTTTACACTGTTGGGTCTGCGCGTCCCACTCATAGCCATCTGTGCACTCCTGACACAGAGAGAGAAATATGGAGACACATTTCACAAATGCACTGTCACTTCAGAGTACTTTGTGTTACACCAAAATAGCTACTGTGCCAAGAACAGTCTAGTCTGGCCTTATGTAACACAGGACTGAGTAGAACATAAAACGTGATCCTGAAATTTAAAGAGAACATCAGTCTATGAACTGTGAGCACATAAACATTTGACCTATTGATGCTCTGCCCATGTATATGTCCTTTCTTATCTTTTGTTACAAGGTTATGCAAGCTTTACAGAAATCTAGCAAAAATACCTTTCAGCCAAAATTTTTCAAAATAAAGCTGTCAGAAATGCAATAGATATGCATTTGTAGTTTAAATAAATTAGTGTGGTGCATATCTTTTAGAATAAGCAGATGACTAAGTCAGGCTTTGTCAATATATTTTATCATTATCACCAACTTACAAAAACTTTCTTTGCTAATGAATTAATCTGATTCTGATTGATTTTACAAGACTCTAATGATACTGGAGCTCACCGTATACGTGTCACTTTCCGCAGCAGATGACTGACAGTGTGCAACAGGGAGGAGGGCCAGACTAACACACAGCAGGACATACACTCTCTTCATAATTACAGCAACTGCACACACACCAGGCTTCACAAAATGCAGGAGCAGATGTGTAGACTCTTTTAAAGACTTCTAGGCTTGTGTGTAAGTATACACAAGTCTGCCAAACCAAGAGGTGGAATAGGTGCTGTTTAGTTGTGGCTGAACCTTTAAACAGGATAATAAGGGGGTAGAAAGAGAGATATGTATAAAGAAAAATGGATAAAGTGTTAGAAGAATTGTGACAGACTTACTCATTTACTGTGGTAGTGAAGGAAAAATTATCGTTATGTTGTGCATTAACGACTCCAGATTTTTTCAAGTCGACTTATCCGTCAACAAAGTCGAGTTGACTAGTCGTTTGGTGACGTCATCACGCACGGACGCGTTTAGCAACTTTTATTCTCAAGTTCTCTGTAACATTAACAGCCAGCATGACAATTACACAAAACAAAACAAATTCTGAAATTCTGAATTTTCTGGTAAATTTAATGCGCACAACAGAAACAGTTTAAGCCGCGGCAGCCCCTCAACGTCCTCTGGACTGGACGACTCCCTGCAGTGCTAGCTTTCGCCAAATTAGCTAGCAGATGCCGTTTCAGATGGCTGTGCAGAACGCTCATACTTTATTGAACTTTAACTCCGACTTGCAGGTTGTGCAGATCACCGTGCTGTTTGTGTGGTCTAGAGTGAAGTATTTCCACACGTGTGATGTGTGTCTGTATTCTCTGCTGCATTTCTGTCCTCTTGTTGCGGTCTTGTGTTCTGATTCCCCTCGCGCCAACTTTAGCGCCTTTTTATGAATGGACTATAATAATTGGTTAAATCAAGGAACGCGTGTCAGCGTGAACCAATCAGAGGAAGAGATTGCATTGCGCACATAAGCACGCACAGAGAAAGAAAAAAACACATGACAGGACTTCTCTCAGGGGGCGTCGAATTGCGCGTCTGAAGTCGAATAGTCGACGTTTGTGTTAATCATTATGGGCCTTGGGCATGTAATTCTGCTCTGAAACATGGACTAAAGTTTTGGTCTGACATCCTTTGTTCACACTGATCAACTGTCCTATCCCTGTGGGGGCTCTTTGTTAAAATTAAATAGTGTATGCATTGATGATGTGTGGAAGCAGTGCTTGGTGCTTTCACACATTTTTCCACATTTCTGCATAATTAAGACATTATCGTTAGTTTCAGATAAAATAACCCCCCCCCAAACAACATATATATATTGATCTACGACAATTTTAGCATTATCCGCTCTGTTGTAGAAAATGCAGATATCCACCTAATTTTTCTTGCTTTTGTGACTTCTTTGTGCTGGTTGTTTATGTTCGGGCATGGGCTTAGCAACCCAGCATGAGCACAATGGACACAGATGTCACAGCTTTTTTGTGGCAATATATACATTTTTATGTATTTGAGTGCTAAATTATAAAGAAAAATATAATTTACTAATTTTGTAACATGGTACTGTCGAGAACAAAAAGAAAGCACATCTTGGAATGGTGAAATAGTCAGAGAAGAAGGTTTGAAAGTAGTCAATCGGAGAATGTTATTTATTTCTCCTTGCTGCTGATTGGCTGCTGCTCCTTGCAGCTACAGACCACAATTTCCCCCATGGAGCATCTCCTGTGTTTTGTTCTTCTGTGCATGAATTACAATACAGCCTATACGGGATAATATTGGTATTTTACATTCTAGCACTGCAGTAGACAGCAGTGTTCAGTGTACACTGTACACTGTACAGTATGAATACGGGTTTACCTTTACATTTTCTTTAAATTTATGTATTAAACTGAGTTTAAAATGAAATTAAGTGTTTTGGGAACATAATTAAAATAGGCTTTTATTTTTTGCGTTTTTTCACTGTATGTGGGTGCTCTTGGAACGTAACTCTGCTATAAGCAGGGGTTTACTGGATTTTATTTTTCTGTAAATAGATATTGGTGCCAACAACAAAACCATACGCAAATGTCCTCTGTCATTTACACCTTAGTAGTGTCTAGTAGGTAAAACACTCGTCTGTGAACCTGATGACCACAAATTTGCAGGTTAAAACCTTCACTTTCTACCACTGTGTCCTTGAGCAAGACACATAACCCTTAGTTGCTCCAGGGGGACTGTCCCTGTAACTAATGACTTTAAGTTGCTCTGGAAAAGGGTGTCTGCCAAAAGGCACCTTTACCTTTTAACTTGTAAATGCTTAAGTGCTGGGGGCTGAATAGGAAAGTGTGTGTAAATGCATTAGTTTCTTATTAATGCAGCAGTGCACTGTGGACAGGATTACATATTTAGAAACTTAAACAGGGTTTGCATAGTACAGTAATTTCGTTTATTTAATTAAAGTGAATAAAATGTTGTTTTCCCGTTAAATGGTGCCTTTAAAAATATGTATAGCACTCTCATTTTTAAATGTTACCTGACTGTCCATTCTAACTCACTAACTCTCAATAACTTTTCATTTTGTTCTGTAGGGACTGTAAGGGATGTTACATCTTATCCACATAGGGCTGATAGTGCTTCAGGTTTTCATTCTTTTCAAGGAGGAGCTCACCTGATTCTACATGTTTAATCAGTTGCTCTTAGTCTTTAGATAATTTATCATACGTGCTCCTACTTAGTTTGAAGGAAACCCTGCAGCTGTGTCAGTGCAACAGAATTCTGTGACTGTCGTTTTCTATGGTTAGTTGGCACTAACCCGGACCACAGACCCTAAACATCAAGCTGCCCAGTGGAAACAGCTCCTGTGTGACAACTAGACTGGACAGGCCAGAAGATATAAGCCCAGTAGCCATATCATCTGCATTAGTTGCAGTTACAATAGTCCAAATCAAAAAGAAAGTTTGAGTAATTTGTATTCTGTAAAAGTGTCCTCTTGATCTTTTGATTGATTTTCACTATCATCTAGTGACAAAGTCCATAATAGGCCACAATGACTATGTGACTGTCAGTATGGTGAGCTGCAGAAATGTTAAGGTTACAGTGAGTGGTATAAAATTTGAGGCTTTGATTAATTCCTATAACTGCATTAAATAGTACCTGAAACACGGATTGTCTGTTTTTGGGTCCACACTTCAATTTCACCTTCATAAAACTATGATAAACTAAATTCAGTGGTTGTTACTGAATAATTTTCAGCAGTTAACTGATTATTAACTGATTAATTACTCAATGATAAATAACAGATTAATTGCTCAGTGACCTGCACTGAATTCAGTAAAGCATGAACATACTAACAGAAACGAGAACAATAATGAGAACTGTCAACTACTCACTCTGTGCACGACTCCAGCTCCTGTACAGTGGGCTAAAGCCTCTCCACACATGGGTAACAATCTCAGTTGGGAGTTTCTGCTCTTCACACTTGTGCTTATATATGCTTGTGATATGCAGGCTCCCTTTTTGCTCCTTCTAAGCCTTCCCGTCCCAGACAGTGAGCTTTGAGTAATAGCTCAATAGATGTGTGTTTGTAGTGTATAGGGGAGGGGTGTAGAGTCCGCACAGTGTGTGTGTTATTGAATTAACTTAAGACAGCCCACACACACCCCTTCTCCTCCCTCTTTCCTCTTGTCTCTTTCTACCCCCTAGGATTCAAATTCCTGGTCTCAGGCCCAAATTCCAAATTAATCTCTCATGCAGCAAGAAACACAAGCACAGCAAAATCTTTTAATTAAAATCTATTCATGTTTTTAAGGAATCAAAATGATTTTTCTACACAACCACCCTTTTGGCATCTTTATTTTTAGACTGTATCTACAGTCTCAGCCCCTTCTAATTTATAATTATGGATATTTACTGCCTGTGAGGGGGCTTGAGGAATGCAGACACATATTAGTGAGAAAGGGAAGGAATAGCCCAAAGAATAGCTTCCCGGATTTGCTGCTGGAACACACTACCATATTCAGTTGAGTGCCAGGAACATGTCATATTTCTTCATTACCCCAAGGTTTGAGCACCATTAGCACATCGAGGCGGCTGAGGTATTTTGAAACATAGCCAATCCAAGAGCTAGTCATATTGAAGTTTAATTGAAAGGCCTCCTAAAGAGGAAGCAGAACTTTTCTGCTGAAGTTTTCCACTACCATTTGGGACAGTTATGGGGGTGACAGCTGTCACATTTTTTTTCACAGGGGTTTTACAAGGCAGTAAAAGTTTCCCATCAGCACTCCCCCATACGCTTTCTCCAGAGCCGTTGGGCCAACTGTAGCCCCCTGCTGCTGAACTACCCCCTGAGGCACATATTCACACACGCTCACACAAGAATACACTGTCACAGTTGTTTTTCACTGCAAGAAAACACTGTTCTATCTCTCCTCTTACAGAGGTGCTCTGTGTTTTATCTGTCCCAGTAGATATGTCAGTATACAGTGGGTTGTAGGATCAAAAGAAAAGACAATCATCAGCCATTATCATCTAATATATTTCACTTAATACATTCTACATTACAAAATACTGAACAATAAATTGAACTCAATTTTTATTCATAGAAAGAGCTAAAAATCAGTGCATAGGAAATTCACTACTGAGAATATAGTGGTGAAGGGTCATGATTTGTTTTGTTGACTGGAACATTGTGTTAATCATGGTACATTTTTAGGATGCAACTTTTAACGACGCCCATGTATCTTTCCCATATCACTTGGTACCTGTAGGGAGATACATGCTTTTTAAAGGAAGAAAAAAATAAAAAACAACAAATGTACAAACTTGTTTCTCTAACTCATTATTTACTCAAGAAACTAAGACATGTCACTAGACACACACATTTCTGTAAATGCATCCCAAAAACTTCTTCCAACACTAAATAAGTTACTGTGAGCTATAAAACTGAACAAAATATCACTTCAATGTGACTTTAGACAACAGGGTCTGTTTTTATAATCTGATCCAATTTTAGGAGTGCCTTTTCTCTAGTGTTGTCTAAAATGGATGATTGCAGAAATGAAGTTTTGTTTAATTTTACAGCCACATAATTTTTTGTGTCCTAAATCACATCAACAAATCTACCCCAGACTTCCCTATTAGTAAATTCAACTGTGACTTTTGACAACACTAGCCTCGTAGCTCCAGTGTTTAATTGCAAACATGTCTTGGCTGATGGACTACATCATGGGTAAGATGGAAAACAAAAGAACAAAACTGTTGACGTATAACACACATATTAGAAGTCTTTCTGCACGTACCAAAGTAGCAGATTATGCTACAGATGTGGCAGAAGATTATTTAATTATATTAAGTTTTCCCACTTAGAAATCATGAAAGGGTCTGAAATTCACAGTGTAGACGCATTCCCACTTTGAGAGACAGAATGTAAAATAAAATCACATTGTATGATTTGTAAAGAATTTATTTGTATTGCACTGCTGAACATAAGTATTTGAACTAGTGGTGGGCATGGATTAATTTTTTTTTATCTAGATTAATCTCACTGTAATCTTGGAATATGTCTAAACTAATCTATATTAAAATGGCTCATTTGAATTCTGTCGAAGGCATTCAGAATATGTGTGCTACCCAAATAATGACTAAAAGTAAGTGTTTGAGAACGGGTTTCTCAACTCCTACA
>JBBJLR010000024.1:5488049-5503776 GCA_037577145.1 Brachypetersius gabonensis
CTGTCCCCTTTGCAGAAAAGCCTCCCAAAGCATGATGTTTCCACCCCCATGCTTCACAGTAGGGATGGTGTTCTTTGGATTCAACTCCTTTTTCCACCAAACACTGCGAGTGAAGTTTAGACCAAATGTTCTATTTTGGTCTCATCTGACCACATGACTTCCTCCCATGCCTCCTCTGGATCATCAAGATGGTCACTGGCAAACTTCAGATGGGCCTGGAGATGTGTTGACTTGAGCAGGGGAACCTTCTGTGCAATGCATGGTTTGAAACCATGACAGCGCAACGTTCTACCGACAGTAACCTTTGAAACTGTGGTCCCAGCTCTCTTCATGTCATTGACCAGCTCCTCCCATGAAGTTCTGGGCTGATTCCTCACCTTTCTTATCCTCAGTGATACCCCACGAGGTGAAATCTTGCATGGAGCCCCAGTCCGAGGGAGACTGACCGTCGTCTTTCGCCTCTTTCTGGTTGGCCATTGCCCCGTTCCCCTTTCCAGTTTTGTGGAGGTCCACAATTTTGTCTGTGGTGTCTTTGGACAGCTCTTTGGTCTTGCCCATGGTAGTAGTTGGAGTCTGACTGACTGTGGGGTGGACAAGTGTCTTTAAAGAGCTCAGACAGGTGCTTCTAATTAGGATTACTAGGTAGAGGTGGACTTCTTAAAGGCAGAGTAACAGGTCTTTGAGAGTCAGAATTCTTGCTGATTCTCAGGTGTTCAAATGCTTATGTGCAGCAGTGCAATACAAATAAATTCTTTACAAATCATACAATGTGATTTCCTGATTCTTTTTTTACATTCTGTCTCTCACAGTGGGAATGCGCCTACACTGAGAAATCATGGAAGGGTCTGAAATTCAAAGTGGGAGAACAAAATCGCAGGGTGTTCAAAAACTTATGTTCCTCACTGTATATTACATAAACACATGTACACACACTAACCTGAATGTTTCAAGTGTGTGGGCAGTGGTAGCATAGTGAGTGAGAAAAAGTGTGAGATCTCCAACTGTCCACTTGTCAGATCGGCACGGTTCAATGAACTGAGGGCAAAAGGGAGTGTTTCAGATAATGCTATCTAATCCCAGTAGAGACATGATGTTTGTAGTCAAAGCAGCAAGTCAGCATGTCAAAAACAGCTGTCATGTCATTTTAATTAAACTGTATGTTTGAAACACCACCAAATGTTACCTTCTCCACAAGGTCAATGAACAAATCCCGCACATCTTTGGTATTTGTGAGTTTGGAGGCAATGTTAATCAGGGCTCTGGAGAGGTTCTGTAGAACCAATTACATCAACAAAACATCAACAAAACTAAGACAGTAAATATTATGGTGTGTTTTAGTAATACGTCAAAAAAACTGCATCACAAACTAACAAAAGTTTTAATTAAGGGTGAAAAAAAAAAGAAGAAATTAAAATGGTTATCGTATTTATATGATTATTATTGTATTTATATGACACTTTTTTCATCCAATTCAAGTGGTGAGATTTAAATCATGACAAGTTGTTTGAGTATGAGCAATTCCATGTCATTCATTTATAAGAAACAGGCAGCTAGCAGTTAATCGTGTCACATGTTTGTTTTGGAACAGAAGAGGCTATTCATTTCGCATGAATGTGTAAACCATAAGAATAAGTATATATATAGAAGCACTTAATAGTGTGAGAAAATGCCTTTTCACCAGCAGCAGAACAGACACTCTGGGCATTTTCTTTTTCTGATGTTATGATCAGATTTGGCCAAGCAAGCACTCTTGCCATGTAATAGTTTTCAGCAGCTGCCTTTTCCACCAGCAATGTTTTTAGCCTTGGATTCAAAATACAGTTAAGGCTCACCTTAAAATTAGCCTCCATCTCACTGAAGACCTTTATTTTCCCCCTAAGCTGGGAACACACTAGACTGTGACACACAAAAAAACAAATAGGGAAAATCACGAACAAACACATGACTTCCATTAATTGGACATTAACTATTCTCAGTTTTTCTACCTTTTATGTTGGTCCAGCATGTCCTTATCATTAACCAGAACCTTCAAGTCTTTCAAGTCATGCAGAAATTCTTTCTCCAGATCTACCTCCATGTCTTCCATCATGTTATCTGATAAACAGAGAAAAAAAAAGCTAATTATAAGTCTGGCAATTTATATGGCTGCACAATTTTATTTGAGCTTGGCACCCAGTCGGTCATTACTGCCATTTTCCAGTTAAATCCAGCCAAGCATTGCTCTAGTGATAAGAATTGCCACTGGCATAGACAGCCATGGCTGATTTGATGTTGGATGGTATTTTAAGAGTGATGTAAATGGGAAACTGTTGATATTTATCAGAGACTTTCTAAAAAGACTTACATTCACATACTAGGGTACTGTGTGGCATTTGTAAATGACAAACACATATTTGACAAGTTTCCCACAGATATTCAGCCACTATATGCTATATCTTTTTAAGGCTGTATAGTGGTTCTAAAAAGGCACACACAATCGTAAACCATTAGATCAGATCTATGACAGCTCTGTCCCCACATTGGTCAGTTCGTCTGGCTTAAAGTTCAGAGCACAACGTGGTTTAACATCCATATTGAACATCCATATATGAAGACAGTAATGAAGATACAATATTAAGGATTGTAGCCTCAAAGTTACAGTGGCAGCAGGCAACAGCGACTTCGCGAGAGGACATGTTGCATTAGTTGCTAGGTAAGACATAAAAGTAGTTGATACTTATTTAGGATTCCTAAATTTATTTAGGATTTGCTTCTGTAATACCTAATTATGTTAACTTTATACTTAAGATAGGAAAGATTCCTATTAATAGCCCTACAAGAACTTCACTGACTGGGGTGTTTTGAAACATTAACGATGCTCACATATTGCATCAAACATTTTATTTAAAAAAAATTAGAAAAGTTATTTTTAATGAACTTAAATGTGAGCTTAGCTTACCAACAGCCCCTATAGTCCAGTAGTTGATGAGCTGGCCAGCACAGAATGCGAAGTCCTGAAAAGAAAGATACTGCAGCTTCCTCTTCCCTGTCTCAAAGCGACTATTTGCAAAAAATACAATGGCAGCATAGTCCCTACAGAGAAAGATATCAATCAGCAATGCATGGAGTATGATGGGGTTAAAATAATAAAAAGGATAAATTGAGGAACGAGACAGGGCCAAGATAATAAAGTAGGAACTGAAAGGAGAAACAAATGTAATATTAAAAAACTAATGACTATATTTTGTGTTTAACCATTCATTTGAAGACCATTTTCCGTAATCTTCATTCTTACTTGGCCAGTGAATCAGACAGGAGGAAATGATGCTGCACATTGTCCACTAGGCGGCCCTTCAGCTCCTCAACCATTTTAAACACTCTCTTGAAATTATCAAACTGAAAGAAAGGCACAGTCACTTAACAATATTCCCAGCTGTGCTAATGCACATCTTTATTAACCGACAGTCTACATATGTAGAAATATTAATACACACAAGATTTAGGTAAATGATGCTGTATGAAAGGGCTCTTACCCAGCTGAAGCTTTTATACTTCTCTGAACTAGTTAACAGCCAGCAACCTGTGATCTAAGTATGTGGAGGTTCCTAACAGGAGATGAGTACACAGAGGTACTCACACAGAGGTACACAAAAGCGGACAGAGGAGCAAAGTCAACAGTCAGTAGTAGAGTTTCGTAGTCAATACGGAATTTGACCAGAAGTCAGTGTAGGACTGATGCGCTCAAATTGTCTGGTTCTAGTGTGGACTTTAACTGCTGGTTTCTGGACTAGATAAACTGTGTTTAGGTTCCTATTAGAACATAATGACAGCAGGACATTGCAGTATTCCTGTCTGGAGGTAAGCAAGACATGAAGTGATTTTTCTGTATTATGTAAGAATAGTGCATTGTCAGCATTTTTCAATGCTGACATGGGAGAAAATGAGAAGCTATCAAAGTTCTTACATTAAACCAGAGAAACTCTGAACCTAAAAGAAGAGAAAGTTATGCAATGTCTAAACCTTTTTTTTTTTACACAATCCTCTGTCTTATTTAATCAGGCTTGACTAATATATACAACTGTGTGTCATTTGCATAGCAGTGTAATCTGATTCCATGTTTATAGAGAACTGTACCCAGTGGCAGCATGTATAATGTAAATAACAGTGATCCTTGTGGGACTCCAAATTTCATTTTGTATGTTTCTGCATTTCCTCCTTCACATTTGCAATAGCAGTCTTTCAGGTATGATTTAAATTAGGATATAGCTATTGCTAAAATAACCTGTGATATAGGTCATTCCATTTGCCACCAAGTAATTAACTTAGTCATACAACTACAGAACTCATTAAAAACAAGACCAAAACTGGTGGCCATTCTGAACCATTTGTAACTTGGCTTATGCACATTAAATAACTGACTTATTGCTCAGGCTGTCATTTGTTCCTCTTATGTAAGTGCAGACAGCACCAGCTGGTGAAGAACTTATAAGCAGCCTCAGAGGAGTGAAAGATCTGACTGTCTGGTCCACCTGTCGACGGCAGCTCTTCAGGGCAATCCCAGTCTTTGTGCTGATGTCATCCAAGTCCTTTTTGGTCCCTTTGGAAAGTTTCTTTCCCAGAACCTCTCTAGCAAACACATGGTCAAACTCATAATACCTATAAATGAACAAATACAGTGAACGCTTGAACCACATCTGGGACACATTAAGACAGAACTAATGCATAGACTGCATTTGGAGTCATGCATTTAAACTATATACTGAGGGCCAAGAAATTCATGCTTTTCAGTCTTCCATAGACTGGATAGCCAACAGTTATATATAAACAGACTGAACTTGAGTACAACATGTTTAAACCAAACAAGTTCAATCTGTGCCACTCAATCACCACTCAATCTGTGCCACACTAGTTTATGATGTTTAAGTTAAAAAAAATACATTTGACAATTTCTAGCTAAAAAGGCATATCAACAGAATACAGTTAAAATAAACCTTAAACTAAAACTAAATCTATTTAATTTTCAGCAATATAAAACGGCAGTGCTTCCCAACCCCTGTCAACCTCTCCACATTTTGGTGTTTTCCTGCTCATACTCGCTTACATGTTAATGAGCTTATTGTTGGATAGTGTGTGTTGGGAGCATGGAAAACTCTAAAATGTGCAGAGCGGGAGGATCTTCAAAGATCAATGGCCTATAGCTTTAGCTATCAGAACTTATTGCTCCACAAAATTAGTACTAATCACCACATTTCAATAACAGTCTGGCCCTTGTAACAATAAATATAGGCTGTAAAAGCCATATCCACTGGACCCAATACCTCTCAATGAGCATGGTTTGGCGGTGGGCAGGGATCTGAAAGAGGAGTTGATTGGCCAGCTTAGATGGGCAGTGAAGGAGTCGCTCACACATTTGGAAAGTCCTGTACTGGTCCATGGTGTCACTGTGCAGAACCTCTCCACTGACCTCACACTGGCTAAGAGAACCACTCTCCAGTCGCATCCTCACTGTATCACTCACTGCAGGACACAGAGAGGACCGGGCTTAGGGTTGTAACTCAAATAATTTTGATACATCAGGACAAAGTTATCAAAGTAAATATTTTAATTACTTAAAACCACAGGTATTTTCCAGTTGCATTCAGAAGTGCATCTAGTGCAACTACCTTTTATGACAGAGGGAGGCAACAAAGCATTAGGTGCTGAGGCCAAGTCCCAAGTTTTGAAAGTGTAAACATAAACACTAATACTTCATAGCTCATGGCTGTTGATTATTTGTTTACCCTTTTTAATAATATGCTTAATGCAGAGCTCCAAGCAAGGAGGCTGCATCTCTGAAAAATTGACAGCTTTATCAATGTTACTTGTTTCCATTTTCCTTCACCATCATCCTCATCTTCACAAGTGTCTCATAAAATATTGGAGAATGTTTTCCATACATAAAAATAGAGTCAACCCTGTATGAAAAGACCTCAGGATGACTAAACATTAAAGTTAAACATTAATCTCATAATGCACGTTCACTTAAAATTTAATAAAAAAAATAATTGCTATCAAGTCTTATTTTAGTTGAGTAATCATGACACCCCTGGAGGCAGAAAGTCTCAATGCAAAAAGTCAGCTCAGGGCATCTGGACAAAATGTGTGTATGAAGCAGCACAAAAGGGCAGAAAGAAAAGCAGATATACTTCTGTCTCACTAGTCATTTTCCCAGGTTATTATTTTTCGTGAGGCATACTTTTTCATTACGTTTACACTAGGACAGTAACAAAAAAGACATTTAGTTTATTAAATTTTATGGAAATTAAAACATATTTCCATGTAAAACTAAAAAACAAACCCTCAGTATTGATGCCTGCCAGGTTATTGACTCACCTGAGTATCCATCCAACCACAACTGGTAGGCCTCTTCATCAATGATTGTGGTGTTCCCTACAAATACATCTAGTTCCATCGACATCCTCTGCAAAACCACAGAACACCTTAAACATCTGTCAAGTATCAGATGTTTAAGTACTCACTAAACGAGAAATGGCTGATCACTTAAAATCCAGATGTGCAAAACACAGATGATGCTGACCTATCTTCAGGAACTACAGTGCTATGCCACAATATTATGCACTTATGCAAATTGTTTAAAGCCATTTTCATCAGCATGTCATAAAGTGATAGCAAAGCCAACATTAGGATAAATACAAACAAACGAGAAAACAGCTAAAATGTATCAATATTTGTCTTGCTTGTAAAAAAAAAAAAAAAGTAGTTGATGTTTTGTAAGCAGGTCAGGAGTCTGGCCTGAATTTGTTGTTTGGATTTCTGAAATCAGCAACTTACCAGATTTAATTTAATGAAAGACTTATCAAACCAGGTTTCTGATGGTAACTAATAAAGCAAGTAATATTTGGCCACAAGGAACGAATTGATATAGGTCTATTATATTAAAAAATACGTAAAAACACTTTTTAAATATTGTTTTTCGCAGGTGTCCAAGACTTTTGCACAGTGCGGCACTTAATGCCTAAGCTGCGTATTAACTGCTGCTATACTTAGAACAGGCTCATTAAGGGGCCATGAGCTATCCAGCACCTGTAGCCAACTCACCGTGTCACTCCTGGACCTAATGGCAGCAGATGGAACAGCAATCGTTAGCTTGAACCAAATTGAGAGCACAGTAGCAGCTGACTGATGTGGTACTGATCTGTAGGAGGCATGTGCAAACAGTGGATGTAAAGCAGTTCTCAACTCCACCTTGTACCGTGCTGTTCAGCTTAATTACACACGGGACGAATCACAGAGCGGCATCTTTCTCTAAGCCTGCAAAGTGCATGTCCAGCTCCTTACAGCACTACATTGCTGCCACCTACTGTCGCGGCATGCATGTCATCTCGAGAGATTTTAATCTATGCAGGATCTAACCCTAACCCTAACAAAAACATAAACATATATTTTAACAAATAAAATTCCCCTAATAAACTAATGAGTCATTAAATCTTAGCCTTTAATTATTGTGGTTTGCCAACAGATGTATGACACTTAATGTTATTTGTGGTCACGCTGTGATTGTGCTTTTTTTTTCCCCTTGTTATTTTAAAGCAAGATTTGTAATTAGGTGATCTGAACTTTGAGGATTGTTTTTTGTAAACAGCGACACATAGCTGTGGGGATTTCCAGAACAGAAGAATAATAATAGAATATTAAAATGTATTTATTTGCATTATTCATTCAGAAATAAACATGCAGTTAACACAGGTAATACAATTGCATTTATAGCTTCCTTAAATGAATACATTGGTTCATAGGACTGGTCTGAACCCGCAGACTCAGTTCTGAACTTGTTGACAATTATTCAGGTATGGAGCCCTCCATCTTGCACACAGGTTTGTGGGCCTCCAGGACTAACTCCAGCCTCTCTCTCTCCCTCTCAAGACCAGCAATCTCTTCTTCCAGCTGAAACTTCACATGCTCCAATCGCTCAGTCTCCTACAAGCAAAAATGCAACACACTTAACAATTAATACCCAAGTAGTCAATTATGCTCTTAGCTGGACACCAGCATGTGCTGAAGTGGTTCTGAGAAAACTTTTAGCATTTTGTTTCATTTAATGCATGCTCAGTCCTATTTCTATTCCATATTTGCATTGTGAGTATACACTCCAGAACAGCACATCACAGCAAGACAGCATAACAAGATTAAAGCATTTAAATTTGGGTGGGAAAATGAGCAAATGCTCAATACTCACACTTTGTAACGTGTCCGTAAGCATACGGCGACGATCCCGACATCTAGCTGCAGCTTTTCTGTTCCTTTCCTTGCGGGCTCGCCTCCTCTCACACTCCTCTTGGGCTTTCTAGAAGTGATTCAGAGGGGAAAATAACAACCAATCTCTAGTGAGAAATCTATGCAAAAAAAGAGAGAGACAAAAGTCCAGTTTATTAGAGCCTATCAGTCTCACAAACCTTTTCCCCCATTTACATAACACTAACAGCAGGCACAAATAATGATGACACTACCATCTTGTGGATGAAAACAGTACAGCATATTCTTTTTTCCCCAAATATTACTTCTCTTACTCACCAACGGCCCTTTTCACAAGCTGGTCCGCCCTCTGATGGTGCGCCTTCTGACTCCCGCGCAAATGCTACTATAATGACTCACTATGGGCCCCCATGTGACTCAGGTGTGAATCATATCGCCCTTTTACCATTTCTAAATGAGTCAAATGAAAAGCCTCATCCCCGCTTTCACTGTTTTCGTGGGTTAAAAAGACAAAGGCAAAATGTTAGGATAACTTACAGCCTCACTGATGTGGCCTCTCTCATGGTGCTCGTTTCTCGCCCCTGTCCCAGTATTGAATGGGTCCGGACTGGAGCACTGGGAGACACAGGGGCAGTCTGTTAGTGTGGAGGGCAAAAATGAGGCTAAAGCTTCCCAGGCGGCCTCAGCTTCAGAAACTATAGAGGACTCCAGTAGCCAGTGCAGGTTTGGACTGGAGGTGACGGCGTCGAGATTAGGGCAAGATGTGACTGCTTCAGTGAGTTTCTGCAAAAGATAACGAATGCAGAATAAAATAAACAATAAAAACATAAAATAAAGTTTATGGGGTGTTTTGTGGGATATACACCGGATGCCTGCAAGCTGTTAGCCAGTGTCAAATAAAAAACAGGCTAATTCTGCTTATAGAATGGTGCTGTTCAGTGTTTATTAAGTAAGTAATGTGAGGTTATACTGAATCCCCTAAAGTTAAAAGAAGACAGGCACAGACCTTTTGTAGGTGGATGGTGCTGTTCAGGTCCAGTCGTGCAGAAGTCTCGCTGTGATGCCCGTAACTGAAAGCTGCACCAGCTTTGCTCTGATACATCTCCATGTTGAGTTTCTCCAAAGTTTCACTGTAGTTTCAACTTTTACTTAAGAATACCAGGGTAAGATCTTTAGGCTGCCACTCTCCCCAAAAGCGCACACCTCCATCCCAGTCCCGGCCACTGGCTGGTAAATCCTGACATGAGAAATAATCGCGCCACCAGACGAATTCAAATGAAACGAGTCAGGCACAGACACTCACTCACTCCTGTGAGCTAAAACCAAAAGCACGTGATTTAATATCTTTCAGACTACTCCAGTCTGCCCCAGTCCCTCCCTTCCTGCAATGTGTGACACTCTATCCCATCCAGTCAAACCATCCGACCAGAAGCTGTCATCATCCCAAAAAATAGCTGTTTTTCTCTCCCTTTAAATAATTCAAGCACTCATGAAACTTACCTTTTTCTTTTTTTCCATTTTTTGTTCCGTCTTCTAGTTTTAATTCACTTTCAGATTAAAACCATTTGCCTTGCACGTTTTGATCTCAGCCTTTTATTATCAGGTGTTTCAAATTCAAGATAAATACTACAGACCATTGCGTGCACTCCTGTTAACAGTCTAGGATATAATACGAAGATATACGTTGTTTTGTATCGTTTCTAATATTTTGATTTGCCACATATTTTCAAATGTGTCTGTAACCCTTTGTTGTTTTCTGATTAAAATACTGTCCTTTTTATTTTTCCGACGCGTCAAAGAGGCATTCAAACATTTGCTTTAGTGTCTTCATAATCCTTTGTAACTCACATTTCAACATTTAAAAAAGGAAATATGTCTTTAGGCCATCTGTGAATGCATTTTCAGAACGGTTTGAAACATCTGATCCATCTTAGCCATGCTTGTATCAGTTCAGTAGGTTACAGTGGTGTTAAAAATAATCTGTTCGTCATTTTGGTTTTAAATTTGTTGAAGTTAATGGAATCGGGTTTTTTACTGTAGGGGGGAAATCGTGATTTTATTTGTTGTTTATTCAAACATAGTTTTCACAAATATTACGTAAAAAAACACGTGGGCGGGAAACCGTGCGTGGGTGGGACTTTTTTTTAAAGCCATTTCAGAAAGTACCAGAGCTGCAGTAGTAAAGCTGGTCAAACTCTCCTGTGACTCACTGAGATTTCTCATTCTATCTAGAGGCATGAGGGTCCCTAACGGCAACGGGTGGTATTACACTCTTTTTTTTCCAGCTCATTAGTTAATAACGAGGCCCCTTTAACAGCACAGCACGCATTGTGTGCGGTATAAAATTCTTCCTTTGCATGTAACCCGTTCACCGAGTGAAGAAGTGGACAGCTAGCGACGTAGTGCCTGGAGAGCAGTGTGAGGGTTGGTACCTTACTCAAGGGTACTTCAGTGGTGCCACTAGCAGTCCTGAGATTCAAACCAACTTCTGATTGCATGGGGCAACACACTAGCCACTAGACCACCAGCTGTCTCAGAAGATTCTTGAGCAGGGCACTGCTGTGACTCAAACCTAGTGCTGCTAATCTTTTACTCCTGAGCTCCTGCTTAACCAACTAAGCCACATCACTGCAATGTAATTAATCTGATCGACCAAGATGTGACTACACAGCTTATTCCACTCACTGGATATTGGTTTTCATGTTACTATTACTATTGGTATACATGCAACTATTTATGTTTTTTACAGCAGCCCTCACCCTGCATACAAGTACTCTGCACATATTAATTTTCATTCAAGCAACCCATAGCAAAATAAGTGACAAATCCAAAGGAAAACCAGTGACAGTACAGTACAATCAGTACAGCCTATGAATCACCAGGCAGAGCTCATTTTGCCCTATTCATTTTACTCTGAAAAGACTTCTGGAGTTTACAAATACGCTTAAGTTCATAAAGTTGTCCTAATACGTATGAACACTATCATCTGCTTCTGTTCATTACAACAAACGTCCTCATTCTTTACTTGCCAATTTATCGTAGATATAATGTACATTGTATTACCCGGATAACACTGGTACATTTAAACTTGTATAATACATTAGTGACGTAACTCTTATTACTAGTTAGGTCTCATTAAAAGAAAATGTTCTATGAATAGAAATGTAAAGTAAAAGTTTGGACACTGACAAAGAAATTTAGAGAATGAATGAACCAAACTGATATTGCTGGTATTCAAGATTGTATTGTTTCTCCAAATGCACAGACAAACACACATCAAAGCATCACAAGCCATATTTCAAAATCACATTCTTTTTTTAATTCAGTAAAGCCGTTACAATTCTTGGAGGTTGCCAGCTTGCAGGCTTGCTGTGTGGAAGAGAACAATCTCTACATTTCTACAGTGGTCTGTAAGCCCCAACTGTGACATCAAAAAGTCTAGGATTGTTAAGTGTCCCTTCTTTGTCCAAAAGGAAGTAGAACTTGTGATTTTTTACTTTGAGAGGAATGAAAGAGGGTGATTCCTGCCTATGTGCATGACATGCCACCTGATTTAATGGCACTGTTAGATGCCATGCTTTGTTGGAGCCCAGAGGTGACTGTGTACACACTGTCACCTTTCCTCCTCCCTTATGAAGGAGAACACGGCTGACAGAACGACGGCTGAACAACACACCCAGTCCAACGATTCCTCCTCCTGAGAGAGAGAAAAAGAGGGGAGGGGCATGATTTTACCTCTAACTCTTCATGGTTAGCAACTTCAAATGTTAGTTTACTCAACCCCATATATGGATTAAGCATATATGCAAGACTTGTTTGAGAACTATTCTGCTGTGTTAATGCATCTTCTGGGCCCACCTTAAGAAGGGGCAAATAATATGGAAATCATTATGGCATGTTCACAAGTTTTAATGTTCTTTAATCACCCATTATAATCAATAAACTTTTCCTGAGAAAAAAACAGTGAATGCTGTTGATCATACACAGAAATAATATCATTTATTTCTGCCTGCAGACTGGAATAGGTGCAGAGGGCAGGAAAACATAGGACTCCTAGCAAAACTTCACAGGATGTTATTCTTACCAATGACAAGACAACCAAGAGTGAATCCAAATCTCCAAGCATCAGATCCCAGGTTCATGGTGAAACTGAAGAGACCCAGGTCACTTCTGACCCTGGGAGGTTCTTTGTTGCTGTCTCGAGTGTCTCGGAGACCCGTGAAGGCAAAGTAGGCCAGGTAGGTCCAGAATAGAAACTGACCTCCACAAAACAGAGCCAGCACCCTGAAGAAACGGGTTCTGTCGTGTTCGAAGAGAAGAACATCTTTCACCACGGCATTGGAGGGGAAAGAGTGAGAGCTTCTCAGCAGCAGCAGCTCTTGCTGACGACTTTGAGGCTTAACTGGAAAACACCACAGCTGTTTAAATGAGTTCGTTTTCTCTGTAACCTGCACACATCGTTTAGAGGTAGAAGTAAAAGCTCGTAAATGCTGTAGAAAAGTAAATCTCTGCGGAAACAGCAGTCTCTCACAAGAGGAGCGACACACTCGACCAGCAAAGATCACACACAGAAAGCCCATGTTTGTTTGTTATTTTCCAGTTACCCAACCAGGACGTGAAAATGTAAGAATGCGTTACGTCTCTATAAAAATAAAAACAGTTTTCTCTTAGCTCACACACAGATCACCCTGGGGAACGCCATATTCCTCTCAACAACGGATGCTGCACAGGTTCAAAAAGCTCAGAAAAACGCCACCATGCGATGACACCCACCAATACATCCAAATGTTTGTATAAGCGTTTTATATTTTAATACAACGAAATTATTTCCATTTGCAACACGAGTGACAAAAAACACAACAGGCCAGGTAATACACAATAGTGCAGGTGCAGGTGATGGGAATTAGCAGCAAGCAACAAAATAAGTATCTGGAAAAGAGTAGATGAGACAGTATGCAATGGCAGCATGTAGTTAAATAAATGTCTGCGTGTACTGTCACTGTGTACTAATATGTGTATATATGGTGCTTGACTGTCCTGTAGATGTGGAGGTAGGGAACATCTGTCCACGTGGGTGCCTAACCTTGTTTCAGTTCTTGTAGTGTAGTGGAGGGGTTCTGGGTTTGGAAGGGGTAGTGGTGGCCACCACTCTGGGGGAAAACTGTTTCTCATACTGTTTGTTCCTGCTCTTATTGCCCTGAACCGCTTCCCTGTTGCACCCCAGATGCTGCTGTTAGTCTTCATTGTAGACACTGCTGTTCCAAAGTTTCATCTGAAATCATTGGTGTTAACTATTATTGGTGTTAATAATTATTTTTTAACTGAGATTCATTGGCCATAGCTTATTTTCTGTGAAGAACATAAACCAGAAAACATTCACATTGACCTCCCCCCTTTCACATACAGGGTCTACTGGTCCACTAGGGTCAAGTGAAAGTATGGAAATCATAGGTCTTGTGTACCCTCAAATTATAGAGCCATCACCTGCAGATCATTGGGTGTGTTTGATGCTGGTGCAGTATAACACAGGTCAACAAAAAATATAATAATCAGAAACCATAACACACTTTTCTAAACCAGTTTTTCATGCTGATTTCAGATCTGTTTTTTTCTGGTTACATCAACATTTTGAATTATGAGTAACATTACATTTGCAATAGACTTGCATGCGTTTTTATTAAACCCCAGGCACCAATCAAGTGTTTCAATATTTTCAGTGTGAAGTCAGATAGGCCACACTGTGGCATAGATATAATGATCAGGGTCAGCCAGCTACCACTGTTTCTTCAAAAATGCTCAGCATATGATTATTATATGATCATTATACCAACTATCACACAGTATAGAACTAGCTTCATCACAAAAACTGTATGTGCGGGAAAAACTAAACACAGATTTGAAATCAGCATGAAAAACACTACAGAACCCACAGAAACCTATCTCTGATGATTTTGACCTGTTGACCTGTGTAATTTATGTTTCTAAGAATGAGGAGTAAAATGTTAGTAAAGATCCTTATCTTTTCACATAGATTGTGACCAGCAACAAAAAAGTAGCGTTGTGAATTATGTGGACCCAAGATGGACAGAAAATACAATATACATGTACCCAGTGCAAGAAGTACATTTGCAATACACACACAGTGAAACTTTGCCCCTCATGTGTGATATAGTCTGGCATGAAAATAGCCATGTTCAATGGAACTAATGTGTTGTTCAGACAGATATTGTGTAAACTAATCAGAGTATATGCTATAGTTTTGGAAAAAACTATTTGCTTCATTTGTACATTTGTTCATTATTTTGCAGTTATGCTTGATTTATGATGCATTTCCATATTTTGATATATTTTAATAAATATTTTAATAAAGTGATTTAACAGAGTAACACGGAACAAATTTAACGTGTTTTGTTTATATTACTTGCTAATGAGTTGAAGTAAACATCTGCTGAGAATTTCAACAAAAAAGGTTAGAACATGTTGAATTAAAAGCCCCAAAATGCAATGGGTCCACCCGACCCAACAGGACTCCCTGTGCAACCAAAAAACGAAGAACCTAGGAGGGTTAATAGGGAGTTGGCCTCTGTCTTTTATGCAGTACCCGGTGCTGCTATTCTGGCAAAGTTTTGTGCTAGATTTTGGAACATTTCTACAAGCATCTGAATGCATTCAGGCACAAGGTTATTAGTGAGGTCAGGTACTGATTGTGGATCACAGTTGTTGCTGTGATCTCTGGGTCCCATGCGGTTTCCTTCCTATAGTGTTTTCTATAGTGATCATACGAGCGTTGTCAACAAATACAGGCCTGTGTCCACAACAACCATAATGTATCTGGATTGACTGAAATGACAGTGTGTCTACAAAAATAACTTCTTTAATGATTAACTGAAAATAAGCTTCAATGAGCTTTTCACAAACACTTCGTTTGAATCAGAATACTAACAAAACCTCACTTAAAGAAGCTTAACTTAGCACATAGCATAATACAGAGCTTGAGCACATAGCATGATAGGTAGCTTATTAGACAACCTAACCATGAGACTTCAATATACCTTGAACAATGAAGGTTTAAACATAAACGATTCCCAAACAAGCTCAGCACACTAGTGATGGGCTAGCTGAAGCCGAGGCTCCGAAACGCGTATCGAGTCTGCACTTCATCCCAAGTATCGCTTTCTGTATAAATAGGGACGAATCCCGCCGGCGCTTCGTGGGTTGTTTGTATGAGAGTGTTTGAGCAGGAATCGGACAGATTTTTTCTTTTGTGTATTTCCTAACAGAACCAGCACACAATAAAGAATATTCACCTCTGAATTTTGAAATGGTTCCTCCCAACAAGGCATGTATAGCTGTAAATTGTTATTATAACTTTTGTTTCTTAGGACAAGATTTTATCACCATGCAAAATTATATTCATGTTGCATTTTCATGGTTTAAGGTGAAGTGTTTGCTGTGCCAAAAGGAACTGGTATACAACAAGAATACATCATCAATG
>JBBJLR010000024.1:5519495-5531589 GCA_037577145.1 Brachypetersius gabonensis
ATTTTAAATACTTATAAGATAATATGACTCTCTCTGTGTGACTGCAGCTCAAGCAGGTGCGTAAGGAGGTGGAATTGTCTCGGCGAAGGAGTCTGAAGCTGAAGGCTCAAGTGGATAAACTGCAGGAGCAGAGTCAAGATGGACTAGCCTGGAGTCGGCAGAGAGAGCGGGTGAGTCTCAATTGTCCCATACAACAAACCCATTCATTACACTGAAAACATGCTAATTGTATTTACCTTTCATGTTTTATTTTCAGGGGAGGGGGGCACTATATTTCACTTTCTTTCAAAGTCCAGCTTTTGCTGTTCAATGCATGATTTATCAGTGGTTTATATTGAATTACATTACGCTGCATTTCTGAGTGTGGGACAAACACAAAAGTTGTTAGTACCTGGTAAGGCAACTTATTACTGCCTTTTGATTCCAAAAAATGTAATGTAGAGATAAACTAAGAGAAGTTTTATAATTACTGTTAATTTATTATTGAGCATGTTGTTCACACCAATATGTCACAAAAAAGGATCTCTGAGCCAGATAACTTAAGCCCAACATGAATGTCTCTTATTTCCTTTTTCTATTGGACAAACTTGAGATTTTGTTATCTGGCTAATATCTGGGTTTATGAAACATTCCCAAAGTTTCGATCTTGACATACCGTTAGTGGTCTCTGCAACAGTTTTACACTAAAGAAGCACTTGATGAAATAATTGGAAGAGCACAGGGGGATATTTGTCAAAAATTATAACGTTATGATATATACACAATCAGTTGTATAATCACTGAGGTGTAATTTTCTGACCTCATATCAGTTTGATTCAATTACAGTTTTATAAGAAATTAAATTGAGGCGTAATAATGTGTCATGATATCGTAATATCTGATGCACCTATGTTGCTTGAACACAAAATATTCCAAGCCACCACCCAGTGTTTTTACGCAACAACGTGGATAGAAAGCGGATACTGAAGCCTCATCTTTACATGGATGCATTGTGATGTGCATTTGCACACCATGAAGTATCACCTTTACTAATCTTTAGGTGACAGAGGAGATTCAGTCTACTGTGAAGCTGCTGCTGCCTCTGACTGATTTGGAGCAGATAACTGATCTTCCTGCCCAGGGCAGCCCCCTGGACACTGCGCTGCTGCAGCTGCAAAATGTGTCCCGCACTCTCGTTCTGAGTCACACTGCTAATGTGAGTCTACACTGAGCACCACCAACTCAACTGTCCATTTTAACTGAACTTTGATCAGTGTATTGTTGTGTTTTCTAACCCAAGCCTATTTTAGTGCTCTCCCTGCTTTAAAAAAAACACTGTAATTTAGTAATTGAGTTAATAATGAGCTAATTAGTTGAATGAGCTGTGTTTGGAGCAGGGAAAATGTGTAGGACACTAGGCCTCTAGAAACTGGGTTAGGAAACACTAGTGCAGGTGATTCCTGTAGCACATTCAGGAACACCCCTTAATAAAATTCACTTCTGTATACAGAGAAAAGCCGAAAATCAGAAGCCAGACAATGATTGTACTATATTACAACAAGCCCTGCGAGACAGAGATGAGGCCCTTGCAAAGTGAGTGCATGTTTTTTGCAAAAAAAACCCAAAACAACACACACACACACACACACACACACACACACACACACACACACACACACACACACACAAAGTTTGCCAAAAGCACCAGGAAACATTTTTAAAAATATGTATTTGTTTATTTATTTTGTGGCATAAATGTTTGTGATAGGAAAAAGGCAATGGAGTCAGAGCTCCTGAAAAGCAAGACAGAACTGATGATACTGAACAATCAGCTGCTGGAGGCAGTGCAGCGGCGGCTGGAGATGGCCATTGAACTGGAAGCTTGGAAGGTAGGATTAAACTTCTTAACCTGTAGCAGCCAAAACCTGTAATACCCTGGACATTCTTTGATTGTGGCCCGATTTTAACCCTTATAGCCCAAGGTGTATTTTGAAATGTTTTGCATTACTATGTTAAAACTACAATAAAACACTTATGTAGTATAGATGAAAATACATGGTGTATTCAGTTGTTTTTTTAGTTTAACCAACTATGTAAACATAACTAGGCAAAAAAAATCCAAATGAATTTTAGCTAAAGGTTTAAATCATAGCAATGTATACAATTTAAAGTCTAGTAACGCTGAACTCAACCCTGCACTGTGTTGCATAAACACCAGCAGCAGCACCAGATAGAATATTATATCAAATACATGGTTTTACAATATTACACTGTTTCATAGAGAAAGAACATTTTTGTTCTCTAATATATATTAATATATCCTCCTAATATTTCTGAAATGGGAAGTTTGTGACAAAAGTTTTTGCTGGATATGTTATGTCATGACAAATAATGAATGGTCCTAACTAAAGGGTACAGAGCAGCTGGTAGGACCAGCTATGTCTCTGCAGGACTTTAGAACCTAGAGCCAGATTGGCCATCTGGACTGTGTTACACTTGCAACACTGTTTAATAGATCTCAGAAGATTTGTGCTTAATTATTTATTTCTGTCTTCTTCTGCTAACCAGGAGTGGAATGTAAATATGACTTCTTTCTTTATCTCAGTCTCTCAGGGAATATGGTCAGCTAATATCTCATGCCAACCTGATCTAGGTAACACTATAGTTGAATATGACTTACGCTGTTACTGCATGTTTCTGACAGGATGATGTGCAAGTCATCCTTCAACATCAGCTTCAAAGTCAGCAGCAGATGGAACAAGCACAGAAGAAGTCAAAAGGGTTTGGTGTACTGCGCCGCTCCAAACAGGCCAGTCCTGTCCAGTCTCCAGCCCTCACTCGAGTCTCCACTTCCATCTCCCAGTCCCCCAACACACCCGTAGCCCAGCGCTGGAAAGAACGACTGCGACGAGGACGCAACAGTCAGCAAGACTCCAATTCTTTTGAACATCAGTCTCCAGGTGGCACCAGCAGCAGGGAGGAGAGTTTTCAGACAGTTTCTCTGGACTGAGTTAAACATTTTAGTTTTGATTTTTAGATTTCTGTACGTACAAATTATGTTTTGCAGTTGGAAAAATGGTAAAAAAAATACCAAAAACAAAACAGCTTGGACAAGCTTTGTAAAATGTTGGCTAATATCCCTTTTACCTTAATGAGAACAAACAAAATACGTATCGCTGGAAATTTGTCTTACACTCACAATTTGCCCCTTAAAATGAGTTGTGGAAAACTGTCACTAGGTTCAATTGGATTTTTGCCAGTGTTCTATAAAGCCTCACCAAAAAATGAATTGGCTTATTGGCTGCCAGAACGCCATCATCCCAATTTCCATTGTCATATTGAGACATTATGAAGGACTATTACCTTGCTTACTTTCAGTTTTCACAAAGAAATGGTAATATACTTTGTCTTTTGGATCAGAACAATTGTATGTCTGTACAGACAAATATGAAGACACACTTCAATACTTTATGAAGTGTAAATACACATTAAGCAATCCTTAAATGAAGTATAAATGAAGAGACTGTATAGTCTGAAAACATGAACATTTATTTATTTGGACACATGTACACAGAAACCGTCTGGCATGCGATATGAGAGAACACATGTAACCATAACAGATACACTTCAGCCACTGAGAGGAAAGCTGGTACATGTTTAGAGCTTGGCCCCAAGTATTGATGTTTGCAACAGTCTTTTTTTGTGCAATCACATCCCACCTAATGACTTGTTTGACTGTATGCATAAGTATTAACTACCAGAAAAACATTAAAACCAAGAGGTGTTTAAAGTCCAACATCCTCAGATGAATTAAACATATTTTATAATAAACCATCAGTTTACATTCTGTTTTTCTACACTCTGTCACAAATAAAATAATCTTCAGTAACGTTGTGCGAAGCTGTTAGAATGTTACATTAATTTTATTAGATATAAAGTACCGAATGCACATTATACCAAATACTGTGTTTTTCATTCATCAGTTGTCGCCTACAACAACTGGACCACAAAAGCAAAAAAAATATTAGCCAAATAGATCAATCTTTTTTGTTCATTAATAACACAGGCCATCGGGTATAATGCCTTAAAAGGATTGACATTGCGCCATTATTCTGGGAAGGACCTAATATGATTTCAAATATGTACATACAGTCAAATGAGTTCCGATCCTTAACATTCTAGAAAAAGGTATTTTTAACTAGTTCCCTAATTAGTTGTCTAACATAATTTTGCAATGTTATACCCAATGATATTGAAATCAAAACAATGTAATAATTCAACATAAAATGACACACAGATACATTCTCCTGCTTTGAGAAATACTCAAGTCTTGCTAATGCTGTAAGGCAAACCATTCTCTTTCTCTAAGACACCAAGAAGATTGTTCAGACCAGAAAAGTGTCATAATATCCCTCTGATAAAAGTATCTGGCAATACACAATTAATTCCCACTGTTTTAAAAGTAAACTTTTGTTTAAGAAAGACATTTTGGAAAAATACATATTCACATGTGC
Source organism: Brachypetersius gabonensis (assembly GCA_037577145.1). Lineage (NCBI taxonomy): Eukaryota > Metazoa > Chordata > Actinopteri > Characiformes > Alestidae > Brachypetersius > Brachypetersius gabonensis. The sequence goes on from JBBJLR010000024.1 coordinate 5,523,989, forward strand.
ATTTACACACAAAAACACTCTTGCGACAGAGTCCATCCCCACAAACACAAGGGCCACTTAATATAGCAGTACATCTACCTCAGGATACTCTACCATATACAGTTATTATGCAAGTAGACAGCTATGCAATTGGTTAAAACACTTGTATGGAAGTTTACTCCTGCAGCATATTTCACAATCCTAAAATGCTGTTGTTCTACATTTAAATATGAATTCATTATGACATCGCAGTCATAAAATATAAATATATCATTATTAGTATCCAATAGTAATAATTAATGAATAAGTTCAATGTAGTCATATAAAATAGCAGTCAGTCACAAAATACAGACAGACACTTTCATGGCTAACAAAGCTGGCCATGTAGAACAGGGCTATTGAACCTGATATAGAGAGGTTTTCAGCATTTAATACCTGGCAGCATATCTCTTCGCATATAAGGTATTTTCGTTATACAAGTCAGGTTTGCTAAAACACTCACCACAACACAACTACATGCCACTCATATGAATATACAAATAAACAAGAAAACACGCAACTGACACTTCTACAAACCCTTATTAAATCATTTCAAAACCCTACTAACAACAATGTGGGATATATTCAGAATATATCTTCTATATTTATTAGAGTTAAAATATAAATAAATATAAATAAATACTTATCTGGTTGGAAAAAAAAAACCCACGATGCTTTGTGGGCTCAGCTTAAAACAGCAAACTGCGCAAAGTGATGCGGTCTTATTTATGTACTAAAAATGGACTTATGTAGGACACTGAGAAGTACTTGTAAGCTTAAGAACAGTGCCACAAAGTAAAGGCCAACACTGCATAGTCATCTTTGGACTTTGAAAGAATGTCTGCTGGAAAAAGAGAAACATACAAACCACTATAGACCCCGCTGTTATACAGTCCAAAATAATCAGACAATTCTGATCCACTGAATCACTTTCAAAAATTAGACACACTACTGTTTTAGCAAGAAATCAAACAATTCAGTGTTAATGACTACTGAGACCTAAACTGAATTTGCACTCCATCATAACATATTTGTAACTACAAATAGCCATCTGAAGGTCCAGTTGTGCATTAGAGGGTCAAGGACAAGACCAATGCCTAATTTAAAAAAACAAAACAGTTAGTTTGGTCCATGCCCCTGAAACTATCCACTCATTCACCACTGAGCTCACCTGTATGTGTTTGCTCAGTGGACTAGGACTGCAGAAAGGTGATAACAGAGCTGATGAAGTCCAATGGCTTGTCAGCATGGATCCAGTGACTAGCATCAGGGATATACTGGATATCCGCGCTTGGAAAGAGTCGCTGAATCTCAGGGTAATCCTCAGAGCTAAGATGTAACAAAGAAAATGACCAAGAGAGATCAATAAAAAGAGACATGAAATTTTCAAATTATGTAAGACAAGTCACATAAATGAAGCTCATGTCTGGAGCAGGTTTAACTACCTGATGTAAGCAGAATTACTACCACCCAGAAAGAGGGTGGGACCATCATAGGTGGTGTTAAACTCAGGGAAACCCATTAGACTTTCAAGGTAGTTTGCGATGGCTTCTAAATTCACTCTCCAGGCATAATGCCCATTCTGTTCCACCAGATTAGTGAGGAGGAACTGCCGGACTGAATGCTCCTGCATGCAAGCCCAAAGAAAATCACATGTAATTCACACATTTAGCAAGTAGCCATTTTCTTGAACAAACACCCCACATAAAATGTTAAATCTGCTGTATGATTACAGGGTGTACAAAATATGACACATAATAAGCCTAGGCCAAAACAGAATTATGAACTCTTTTGAACCGGATAGAAAAAAGAAAAAAGGTGATGGCAAATGCAATCCAGAACTTTCTCATACATTTAGAAAAGGAAACTAGAATGTGCTGGCATGCAACAATTAAAACAATAAGTGAAATTTAGTATACTTGGTGGACATACAGAATACTTACTTTAACAAGCTTTCTGAGCTGATCTTCAGCCAGTCTGCGTGCTGTAGAGCGTGGGATGTCAGTGGCTATTTTCACCCCCTTCATGGCATCAATATAGGCACGGAAATTGGTATGAACTGATGTTGGCGAAGGGCTGATGTCTACAACAATGAGACGCTCAACCAAACTGGGCTGCCAATATCAAAGTACAGGCAAATGTTGTTTCTATACAGTTTTATAAAAACATGTATACAGAGTAGAATTAAAACCAATTCATTCTAAATGTACTAAAGAGCTTTGTTCTGTTAAAGAATAAACAAAGCACAATACTTTACAGTACCTGTGACAAAGCTGTAGCCATAGCGACTTTTCCGCCCATGCTGTGCCCAATTAGAATACACTTTCCAATATGCAGCTGGCTAAGCAGATGCTTTAAATCACTGGTCATTGCCTCATATGTCAAAACCGGACTGTGTGTGCTCTTTCCATGGTTGCGGGCATCCACTGTCAGCACCTGACTAGACAAAGTACAGTTAGGACACCAGGACAGATACAGACCAAGCACACTTTCATACAGAATTTAAACTACACTGTATTATTCTATTGAAAAGGATGTGTTTCATAATCTTCAGGCAATATTATTATCCAACACCACACCCTTCACAGAACTTACCCTCAGTTCAAAAACATTTACATTTACATTTATGGCATTTATCAGACGCTTTTATCCGACTTCCATTTCCTAACTACAGGGGACAGTCTCCCTGGAGTAACTCAGGGTTAAGGGTCTTGCTCAGAAACCCAGTGGTGGTGCTGAAGGTAGGGATCGAACCCGCTTGGTCCAGAGGCAAGTATACCACCACTAAGCCACCACCACCCCAAAACACATGATAGAAGAAGCTCAGAACCATGAGTTTGATGCTATGATGTTCAAAAAAGTATAAAAATCTTCCATACCTTCCGGCCTGTCCTCTGTACCAGAGACTTGGCTATGGAGTGAAAGTTAGACTTGCTTCCAAATAAACCATGCAGGAAGACTAGAGGAGTGCTGTCCCCTTTCCCATCAAACACATCATAGGTCAGGTTTACAGGGCTGGAAGAGAATGGTGGATACAGGTGTGAGGACCAAACCAGAACAGCATTATTGTCGAGATTTAACATGAAGACGGCAGTGAACTAAAGAACTGACCAGTGTTGCTGTTTTCAAGGTTAAAAACGCATAGCCTGTTTATGAGCTCAGGAGGCGAACAAACATGAAAAGAGTGTCTTTATATGGTTATCGACCTGTTAATATATACTTAGTCTATTATTATTTTCAAAAACAGAAGATGTTTGTAAAACAGCTAAACGCCTCAACGACTGGCCAGTGAAGAGACCGGCTGGCACATGGATCTAGGTCTGTGTAAACAGACCAAAGTGGCCACAATGGCGACAGGATTACAGTCTAATCTTACGGCCGTTAATGCATTAAAAATTAAACTTGTTTAACCAGGTTAAACCTCAGTTGTGGTCTGAATCAACGGCCCACCCAGAGCCTGAGAGGGGTCAGCACCTGGCAGAGTGAGCCGTGCTGTCCCGCCGGACCGAGTCCAGCCTGGAGACTCCTCGGCTACAGAAACACGGCGATCCGGCCACGGACGACCACCACTGCGGCTGTCCACAGAACACTCCCCTGGAGAAGACGCGACACAGGACGCTCATCGTAGCCTATAACACCTGCACCACCTCAGTCGGAGGAAACCATTCATTGAAGTCCAGGGTTTCAGTTTCAAAGGTCGTGATGTTCTGCTAGCAGCCAGACGCTAGACGACGCTACGAACCAGCTGGCTCCTACGTCATGACGTTGTGCGTGCGCACAACTTTGAACTGAGTCTAAATTAATACGCGAAGCTTTTACTTCTAAATCCATTTGAAACGGCAAGCCGTTACCTGTAAATCATCTATAAAACAGCAGCAGAAAGCAAGCAATAGCAACAACACTGCTTGACAACAAACGCCGCACAACTAAAGCAGACAGTAACATTTCGAAGCAGGTTAACCTGTTAACACATTAAACCAGTCATAACCACGCGGTGGAGCCACAGACCAGCAAAAGAACACAAACACCTGTTTCAACATCAGCTGCAGGCCACAGAAACTCACAGAAACGAGAGTGTCAACATTTCACTTAGTAATATTTGAAACTATGGAGCTAAAGACATGCTTGAATGCAAGCGAAACATGCTCATCTAAAACGCGTACTAGTCCTCACAAAAAGACCAGTTAACGTAGTTACGAAGTTTATTGGATTACATTAATTTGATTGGATCTTCTGATTAACAAAAACAAATATTTGGCAACTCTGAGAAAAAATTCTGTTCAGGTTTGTAACTTAAAAAGTTTTCATTGGTAAGGAATTGAGTACAAATGCAAGCATTCAGTAATAACCCCTGAGTAAAGTACAAATCTTCCAAAATTATGTGTAACACAAACTCTTTGTATTCTGGAAAAAAAATCCTGGTGTGATAGGCCTTTGTTTCCCATGTAAGTGTTAGTTAACACTAAAGATATAAATTAGTTGTGAAATATAAACTCATTCTGGCACACACTGTAGTTTATATTTTACGTTAACAGATTCCTCTCTTTGTTGTGCAATCATTATGGATCATTTAGTCTCTAAGGTCTTTGTGTAACCTGTCAGCTGAACTACTTTTGCTGATGCCTGCTTTAAAAGAACGAAGTCACTGTGAAACAGAGATGCCATCTTCTTCCAAATTTGCTGTAATAAGCAGTACTACAGTCAACGAAATAGCTGATACTCAGTGTAGTTATAGAGAGAAGTCAAGCAGAAAGAAAAGCTATATTTTGGAAATGAAAAGTATCTTTGTAGGTCTGTGAATCAATACTGTGATGTTTGAACAAGGTTTGAACAAGACTATGTTTATAGAAGCAACAGACTGTAAGTGTGTCAACAGATTTTAGGAGAGTACAAATTACGCTCGACTAGAGAGCACAATTCAAAGGCCAGTGGTTTATTACCAGCACTATCGTGTCCTACATGTCTTTTGCTGTAGGTTGAAAGTGAGTCACAAAATGACACCGTAACCAGAAGTAACCTACTCATTGCAGGGGAGCTGTTTTATCAAAACCTGACTAACTTTTTCCCATTTGAACTTACACTGTGAGCTCTTTTTAAAGCTCACGTAATGAAACCAGACATCTGAAGTGTTTATATGATGCAATGTTTATATAACATAAGTTTAGAAAAAAACAACCTGCATTATAAGAATATCTGACAGGATTTGTCCTTATTTGTTAACAGTTACTGAACAAAAACCAAAATGAAGTACAGACTGGTGAGTGTTTTTCATTTTCTCATTCAACAATACAGTATTACTACTAGAAAACACACACTGGCTCACTGTTTGATCAGACAGACACTAGCATATAGCGTCATAAAATCAGCTAAGCAAATAAGCTTGCAGATTATGTGGTATCAGTCACATGATGCAAGTTTCATTCCAACCTCAGTCACACCAAAATGCAACATACCAATCCTTTACAGACAAATGTAAACATGGAAAAGCTAATAAAACTGCTATTGTTCCTCCAAGATCAATAAAGGTCAGAAAACTGACTGTTGTAATTTAGGAATGGACACCTCAACCTGTTAAATTAAGATCCACAGTAAAGTAGAGCTTGTTAATATAAGATGAGCATGCCATCATGACTCTATGCCGAACACTGACTGATCCTATGTAAAGACAGGAAGAGCAGGAAGCTGTGGGAGCCTCAGGTGTACCTTCAACACCAGCTCCCTTGCCAAGAAAGCCCAGCAGTGTTTCTACTTCCTGAGGAGAGCCAAGCCCGATCCACACCTCATTTTTCAGGGGGACTATAGAGAGCAGTCTATGCAGCCAAACCCTGGTCTGGTTTAGGAATTACTCCTTCTTAATTCACACAACATGCTGTATTCACAATGATGCCAGCACTGTAGATGACCCCACACATCCCTCCTACACCCAACTTTCCTCCTTATTTCTGGTAAAAAGTTTCCACAGCAGGGAGGCCTTTACTGTCAGGGCAAGAGACAGTTTCTTATCTCAAGTAGAAACTTAAAATAGCACTGAATCAAAATTGTAAATTGTAAACTACCCTGAACAAAACTAACAAAACTAATACCCATCTACTACTCCCCCTTTATTTACGTATTAAATCATTTTCTGTCTTGTTATTTTATGACAGTTTTTGTCAAATGTTTCTTAAGTTTAATATCGGTTTATCAAATTTTAAGCTACTTGTTACATTAATGGATAAAAGGACAAAAAATGAACATTGTATAATACCATAGAACATTGCAGTGTTTCTAAAATTGTAAAAAATGTGGTGGTATTTTGTATTTATATTTAGACTAATTTAAAAATGTTTTTATTATTGTCATTCCATAAATATGTTAAAACCTTTGTTAAACACTGAAACATATAACCTACACGTAAACCACAGTTAAGATTATTTTTAAAAAGTTATTTTTGCCTTCTCAAAAGTTTCAATTTTGGAGATACTTAGGACCGCAATGAAACCAGGCTTAAAAGGGTATAAAGGTTATAAAAGTGGTGGTTGTAGAAAGTTTCACCCAAATAGATTTACATTATTTTATGCTTTTTAAGGTTCCTACTGGAATCTATAAAGAAAAATCCATATTTGAACAGTCAAGTAAAAGTACTTTTTCCTTATTTTCAATTCTGAATATAAGTGTGCAGAATTGTTGCACATTCTGCCCAATATAATGTGAGGGTTTCTTTAATCCAAACTGTACTTTTTAATTTCTAACATTACCACTAATTAAAAATATAAAAAGGACCCTTAATTGTGTGTGGTGGATAATCAGTTACTTTTCACCACTTGTAGGAAGCAGTGGTTAAATTTGCAGGCAGGGGTTAAAATCAGTTGGACATTGTACTTTGAACTTTTTGTCTCCAGCTGTTTGTATTTTGCCCATACAATGTGTACACAAGTATGAAGAGGTGTGAAGCAGTTTGAACCAGCTGATCCAGACGGAATAGTTTGTTTTTTAGAGCTAATGCTTCTTCATCATAGATATATTTAGAAAATATATACACAAAATTTAAACATCAGAATTTAAAATGAAATAACCAAGTTCCCTGCAAATGGCATAAGACTAAATATCCCGATCCTTTTAAGAAAATATGTAATGTATGATCCATAATACGATGAATAATCCATAACCTCTGCTCAGGGGCTCCTGATTGGCTTTGGATCTCTTGAATTATCCAAGATTTTCCACCCAATAGCACTTCTGTGAATACAGCTTAAACAGTGTAATCATAAAGGCCATCATATTGGTTAAAACATTTTTATTGTTAACATTTTTAATGAACATGCTAATGAGAAATGCACCCTTTGATTTTAAGAGAAGACAGTCTAGTTTAAAAGGTTACATAGAGAGAACACTGTGGAGCAAAGAGAGGTATACATATTCACAAGATACCAAACATAACCATAAAATTAGGAACAATTGCAGTGGAAGCTGCAGAAATAAAGTAAAAGATGATGAAGGTATTTTTTTGAATATTTGAGGTTTATGGTGTGTGTGTGTGTGTGTGTGTGTGTGTGTGTGTGTGTGTGTGTGTGTGTGTGTGTGTGTGTGTGTGTATATGTGTG
>JBBJLR010000024.1:5531689-5558500 GCA_037577145.1 Brachypetersius gabonensis
TCACTCACACCACACCTTTACTAAGGAACCTCCACTGGCTCCCTGTGGCTGCTCGTGTTAAGTTCAAATCCTTAACACTTGCTTTCAAGGCCAAGAATGAACTTGCAGCAAGTATCTTTTCAGAATTTTTAAGAAACCGCATGTGCATCTTTCACTTTAACATACTCTACTAGATAGTATATGTTTCTTAGATTTTGCCTGAGGTTGCTCAGGTTCTATAACTGAATAGGTTTTTCAGAACAATAGATTGAACTGAGCTGCTCCAATATCAGATGACCAGCTTTTCTTTTAGTTTGAAAGGGCAGAGGAACCCCACCCTGTTAGTGGGACCAATAAAAAGGCTGCTCATACCATCCAGACACCATTTACAAACTTCCCTATGAACATTTAAGAGCAGTCTACAGGACCACAAATTTCGATGGCATCCCAAGGCCTCCAGATTCTGGGCGTTATGTTGGCTATAGCAGGCTGGCTGGGGACGATCACCACTTGCACTCTGCCTATGTGGAGGGTCACAGCTTTTGTTGGAGCTAACATTGTCACAGCCCAGATCATTTGGGAGGGTCTGTGGATGAACTGTGTGGTGCAGAGTACTGGCCAGATGCAGTGTAAGGTCTACGACTCCATGTTGGCTCTCCATCAGGACCTGCAGGCAGCTCGAGCCATGGTGATCATCTCCATCATAGTGGGCATCTTTGGTGTGCTTATGGCTGTCGTTGGTGGAAAGTGTACTAACTGCATGGAAGAGGAGGCGGCAAAAGCCAAAGCCTGCATTGTAGCAGGTGTGATTTTCCTCATCGCGGGCATTCTCACCCTAATTCCAGTCAGCTGGTCTGCCAACACTGTCATCAGGGACTTCTACAACCCTTTGGTGTATGAAGCCCAGCGTCGAGAGCTAGGAGCCTCCCTCTATATTGGTTGGGGATCTGCAGCTCTCCTGCTGTTGGGTGGTGGGCTCCTTTGCTGGAACTGTCCACCCAAGGAACCTCGGACCTACATGGGAGCCAAATTCGCCCCTGCCAGGTCAGCATCTACAACAATGAATTATGTGTGAGCAACAAAAATGTTTCCATAAGAACTGAAACAGGAACTGATGAAAAAAATGGATTCATTCAAAACCATCTCTACAAGGACGTGTTTATCTTTTAAGGTCATATATACAATTGTATTATGTGATTATTAAATTTTGATGATATGACAAATTCTGTACACTGTCTAAAACCAAAATAAATAATCAATACAAATGTTTAATTATTAAAAGCTCATGAAAAACAGTATTGTGTTTCATTATTAGATATCAGTTTTAAAAAGTATAGTTTGTGGATGCAATTTCATGGCAAAGATACATCCAGCCAATAAACACATTAATTTGAAAAATAAACAGTAACTGAAAAATGTGTGCAAAGGTTTGGAAAAATCTGGTACAGTACATGAAGTCTCAAGAGCAACCGGTTTTGCAAGGAGGAACCTCAGTCCTTGTGCACGTTTAAGGTAATATGAAAGCCATAACAGAAACGTGTCCGGCATATGTACAAGTACAAGTATCTTAAGTATCTTAAGATACTGAAAAACAGTACTTACATCAAAAGCTTAATGAGCATGTTTGTGTTTCAATTGTTTGATAAAAAAAAAGTTTTTGCTCAGTGAAGATAAAAAATGCAAGCTGTTTGGTTGGTGCAGATGGACATCCTTGAAAGGAGCACTGGGAGCACAGCAAAGTCTAATAATTAATTACCAGGAGTAGTTGAAAGGAAATTTTTGTGCATAAATACTAACTCATGGGGCGAATCAAACAGGTTTAAGGTCATTTACATTAATACATTAACCCAACACTCACAAAACAGCATGACCTGTACTAAACGTATCAATTTGAGTTACAACAGCTGTGCAGTGAAAGTTCAAATACTTCTGAATCGCATGACAGCAGTCTTTAAAATTCTTTAAGAATTTTAGGGATAAAATGTTTCAATTTTTAGATGTTCTTTTAATACAAAGCTAATGTACATTACAAGCAATGGAAGATTATACACCTTATATTACCATCAACATACTTGTCTCTTTCTGGATAGGCGAAAAGAAAAAAAATAGTAGTAAAGAGTGGTAAAAGACATCCTGAAGGCTGGAATTCTATTGATAAATGTAAAGCCTATTTGACTAAGAACTTGATGTGTTGAGGTAAAAATGTAATGATTTTGGTATCCATTTGGCATGGTGCTAATTGGTATGGTATACATTTCTGTTACTTGTTTTCTGACGTTATTCTTGTAGTTACAGTACAAAACTAAAACTTCAAAAGTCTCAGCTGACTACTTTTAGTGTGAAAATGATCTTTTTTTCTTTTCTGGTGGACCATTAAATGGACATACAGAGTCAAGCTAAGGAAATGCTGTTTTAACAAGACATGTTCCACTCTCATTCACCACACATTAATTTACTGTTTCCTCAGTTTTAAAATGCCAATCAGAGACACTGCTTATTTTGAAACAGTGGTGCATTGACCTTGAACTTGATGTGGATATTGTAAGAGGACCATTAGTTCACTTAGCATACTTTATACAGCTGCCCATATTTCAAGACAACTGAGCAGGAGTAAGCCTACAAAGCAGGCATCAGAATCCTGGAGGTTATATTCCACTGCCGAGCATTAATATGGTCATATTTCCTGTATAAGGCTGCAGGAGCTTTTTCCTCTACATGTCTGAACAGGCATTTGCATGAAAACTTATCAAGAATGGCCACTCTCATTGTACTGTTTTAAGGAGAGTGTAACTGGCAAACAAATGAGAGTGACACACTAACTTACCATTTTTAACACTTATTGAGCCATGTCATTTTTGCTCTGACAGCTATCACCTATTTGACAACTTTGCAGAATCTACAAATTACTACAGCATGGAAAACAGACAGAGACTGTAAACATAGGCATTTACTGTACCATCCATTACATCTTTAACAGGAACTGATCACCTGCAATCAGAAGGTTGTGTTTTCAAATCCTAGGAGTGCTAGTGTCATTACTGAAGTACCCCTTAAGCAAGTTACCATCCCCTCACACAGCCCCCTGTGCGCCCCTTGTTGGTGCTTCACTTCTTGAAAGAGAAATAATTTCACAGGGTTTGCAATATGTGCTGTGCTGTGTTCATGGTTGATTATATAGATGACTTAGCACAGCAGGAACTGCAGTTCCTTAGACTCTATTCTATTCTCTATTCTAGAGAATTTTATAAGGTTATAAATCTAGAGATAGGGCTTTGCAATATGTTAATATGTTAAAATTCTTTAAATATTGTGAAGCGGTGGTCTCGGACCGCTTTATCCGCACTACTTTGGTTCGGTTCATCTGGGGTGAAAGCAACCAAACCGAATGGGACGAAACGGTATCGTTTAATGGGTATCAGATGAGATACGGGATTGATAGGCCAATGGAAAACTGATGGATCTGCAGGAATATCGCCAGCTAATAACGAAATTATCATTCAGGAGGAGGAGGGCACTTCTCTTCTCCCTGAAGAGGCGCGCAATGCACCTTCAGCAAGATGAATAAATCAGGAAGTTGGTCTGGAGTCGCAGCCATGAATCATGTGCGAAATGAATTGTCTGGAAAAAATTATCTGCACATACAACGTAATGTGTGAGGATCATCGCTATGAGTGCAATACAAAGCTGTTCCTCCATGATTATTGAAAGTGGCATGATTTTCTGAAAATAGTCTGTTTCCGGTGCCGATGGTCTTAGCGGTCTATTTTGGTTTGTTTAGAACTCTGCATGTGTGAAAGCAAACCGTACCCACGTCTGTTTACTACATTGTAACATCTTTCTGACTGGTGCAGACTAAAGCAATCGAACTATAGGTGTGAAAGCACCCTCAGACCCAGACCCCCACAAAGAGACAAAAAATGCAGGGGGGGGGGGGAAATGCAGTACCCTCCAAATACGGTGGGCCAATTCACATTCTGTATTAAGGTATGTACTGTGGGAGGACGAGCTCTGAATTGCTTAACGAGGACTGCACGTGTGTTCAATTAGCCCTAATGAGTAGCCGCCAGAACTGAGGACTCGTGAGGCGTGAGGGGCAAAAGGAAAGCCGTTGTTTAAGCGTTTGGCGGGTCCTCTTTTTTCCACATGCTCGCTACCACTACAAAAGAGCCATCTAAAGTTACCAGTGTAGTTAAAAAGGGACGACGGCAGGTTCAGGGATGCAAGTTCTTGGTCTGGCTTTCGCGCTGATGGGCTGGACTGGCGACATCACGGCGTGTGCGCTGCCCATGTGGAAGGTGACTGCGTTGCAAGACGCAGTGCAAGGTTTACGACTCCATGCTGGCGCTGCCGCAGGACCTGCAGGCCACACGTGCGCTTGTTGTCATCTCCATCCTGATCGCGCTTTTGGGGCTCGCGCTGGCCGTGGCCGGGGGTGACTGCACCAGCTGCGTGGAAGATGAGGCGGCCAAAGCGAAGGTGTCCGTGACAGCCGGTGTGTGTCTCGTGGTGGCAGGCGTGCTCTGCCTCATCCCCGTGTCCTGGTTGGCCAACTCGGTCATCCGAGACTTCTACAACCCGCAGTTGGCCGACGCGCAGAGGCGTGAGCTGGGGGCTTCTCAGGGGGATGGGGGGCCACCGCCTTGCTGCTCCTCGGGGGCGTTGCCTCAAAAAGGAATACCGCGCCTACTCCGCCAAATACAGCGCCCCGAGATCTGCTGCGCACAGCTCCGAGCATACGTGTAGATCAGACGCCTTCTCAGCGGACTTTATGAAACTGCTGTGCTATGAAAAGACTCTTAACTCAACAGTTTGCTAACTTAATGTTCAGACTTTTTACCTAATAAATTGATTTTACAGCTTCGAATTGTCATGGCCCTCTTTTCCCTGTTATCCAATTTCTTAATTTAGTCTCATGTTTACTCTCCCTAGTATGTGGGCATCCATGCTAAATAGATTTTTATTTGCCTGGTGCTTTTGTCCAAAGTGACGTACATGAGTAAACATTCAAATCTTTTGAGTGTTCCCTCTTTATGTAAGAGTTGTACATACATACATTTTATGTATGCTCTCTGAACAGACGGGGGCGGGGTGGCGTGGGTGTAAAGCTAAAGGGGTGAAGTTACCTGCTCTTGTTGGATTAGGCAGTTTGCTCCACCAGTGAGGAACCACTAGAGAGAAGAGCCTGGACTGGGTTTGCCTATGTACAGGGATGGCAGAGCCAGAAGATGTTCACACTAATCTAAAGGTGGTTCAGAGAGGTTACTGAGCTAAAGCTAATAAACTGTTCTTGGCCTGATTTTCATATCATGGTTATTTTGCCTGTTGGAGCACATGACTCTGGACCAAAATAGCTTCAAGAAGTTAACTCTAAGTAGTAACTTAAACCAGTTGGGTGTGAGTGTATTCCAAATTCAAATTCTTTTTGCTTTTTTTAGGGACAGTCTTGTCATTCTACTTCAAAGAGTTGGGAGCCAGATCTTGACTATGGTTTCTTGACTGGGTGAGGGCTCTCATTCAGCTTGGACCACAACAGGAGGCCAGTTTTGTTCACACAGGCTGCATGAGTCTTTTGTTGACGCAGTTTGCTGTCCCTTAGACCACATGAAATCTGGCTTTTTTGCAGTTGGCTTCAAATGTTTGTAGGCTGTTTCAAATCAGGTGAGACAGGTAAATTCTTTTAGGTAAGTGGTCCTCCTTGTTTCCTGTTACAACTAGAAAAGTGGTGGTGCATCTCAATCACATGACCATGGAGGGTTGAAGCTTTTAAACAGGCATTTGGTGACAGTTTTATTTCTGGAAGCAGTTTTACAACAGACTCAAGGTTTGAATGTAACACTTGAATATAAATTTTTCGTACTTTAAAAGTGCAGTAGTGTTCTAATATGTAGCACAACCATTGTGCTAGTTCATCATAAAGAATCAACAGACTTCTTTATAGTTGTAGTTCTTTTACATTATTTAAAGTATAGACGCTATTGAATGCTGGCATATTGCATTAATATGTTCTGAGCACATTTTAGAGTCCATGCCAGGATGAGGGGTGGTTTGGGCCTGAAACATTCCATGTGCCTTTTGATTACAAACTTAGAGTACACTGTTAATGAAAAATGTAGATGTTTGGGTTGGTTCAGTACAGACATGAGCTAAGACTAATTGTAAATGCTAATGTTGAATCACATTTCTTCGAAGTCTAGAATGAGAATTATTTTGGGTGCCAAATAATCAATGTCATAAATGATAAGCTGCAAACTAAATGCAGCTTATAGGGGGACTTTTTAATGTGTATTTCCAAAATGTCCATCTTAGAATATTCAATTTTGTCCATAATTACAAAGCACATCTGTTTGGAAAATAGTTATTGCATTATTATACTGGTTCACAGTCAGAGAAGTCTGTGTTTATATAAGCTAATTTGAACAAACATGCAAGCTTCTCTCCCTTATCAGTCACCTGGCAACAGTTCATCTTTGGTTAATGAGCATTTAAGTAAGAATGTAAATTTGTATTCCTACAAAAATATAAGGTCAGCACATCTTTCTTCTACTGAATTCGTATAAGCTTTTACTAATCTGTCTTTGTGTTTTCTGTTGCACTGAATTTTGATACCTGCCCTTTAGTTGACAATGAAGTCTTTTCTTCTTGCTCTGTTCCTCCTCCCTGTTCCGCTCCAGTGTTCTCTCTTGCTACTGCACACATACTTGCTCATCCGCTGCACTCTCTCTCTCTCATTTTCAGAGAACACAAAGAATCAAGCTAAGCAAGACACCTGAGTAATCTCCTCCCCTTCTCTACTGTTTTTCGAAATATCTGAGTGGTTATACACAGTTTTTTTTTTACCGAGGTTTTAGCGATTGACTCAGGCTCCTTCTTACATGATTCCCATGCAATGCTGTGGTGAAAACTGAACAATTTCCTGAGATTCTTGTGAAAATGGGAAGACAACTCTTGGCAGTCTTCCTGGCTATCATCGGCTTCCTTGGCACCATCCTGATATGTGCTCTACCCATGTGGAAGGTGTCAGCCTTCGTGGGAGCCAACATTGTGACGGCGCAGGTGTTCTGGGAGGGCTTGTGGATGAACTGTGTGATGCAGAGCACTGGACAGATGCAATGTAAGGCATATGACTCAGTTTTGGCTCTGTTGCAATATCTCCAAGCTACTCGAGCCTTAATATGCGTCTCCATTGCTGTTAGTTTGATCAGCATTGGTTTGACTGTTGTTGGAGCCAGATGTACTAACTTCTACCGTGAGGACCATCGTGCCAAATCCCAGATTGGAATACTAGCTGGGGTGGGCTATATCATTGCAGGCTTACTGTGTCTGATAGCTGTTAGCTGGTCAGCATACACCATCATTGTGGGCTTCTACAATCCTCTCGCTACAACAGCGACAAGGGGAGAACTGGGGGCCTCAGTCTATGTAGGATGGGCTGCTGGCTTTCTCTTGGTTGTTGGCGGCAGCTTATTTATCAGCTCCTACTCCAACAGCTGCTGAACATTAGAACAGATGGATTTTCTTTAAGCTGCAAGCTGTCAATGAAGTGGATGGAGATTGACCATTAACTGTACCATAGGTCTGGCCGATTATTGAAGAAGAAGAACTGAAAAAATAGCATTTTTCTGTTTGATTAAAGAGAATGAGAACATTAAAAACACTTGGACACAGATTACATATTTACTCTGGATTGCAATTTCTTTATGTAAAGAAGTGAAGTGTCTTTTGTATTTTGTCATAACAAACAAATGTTAGGAACTCTAGAAAGGTCAAATGCTTTTCAAAATATGATTCTAAGCCAAAATATTTTATATAAGACCTTTTAGAGCATATGTAATAATTGTACTTGCTGTGGCTACAAAAATGAAAAGTAATGAGTCCAACAAACGAAAGTGTTGAAATAAGATATTGCCAACAAACTGTATTTTGCCAAATGCCAGATGAGCATTTGTACTTTGGAAAAAATTAAATGTTGACTCTTTTTTGCAGTTCTCTACAAAACAAAAACATTATAAATATATTTTTGCATATATCTTCTGTCTTCTGTATATATTTTTTACATCTAGAATATCTTCTAAAATGTGAATTCTTCATTGTATAATAAAAATAATCACAATCAGCAAATTTGATTTGTACTCAATCTTTGTCTCATTTTTTTTAATTGTTCAGAGGCTTAACAGAATATTCAAGAGCAGTAAAGCTGCCATATTAGCTATATTAGCTGTGGTCACTTAGACCTGACTATATAAAAGACCCAGAGACAGTTTTCCACAAGTGAGAGTAGTCCTTAAAAACTAAAGATCCTTAACCATCCTTAGCGGTTTTATTAAAATTATTTTGAGATAAGTGAGATTAAAACTAAACCATTTTCATTCCCTATTGATCCAAATTATTGTTTATCCAAATCCTAAACAAATAAGGTTTCTCAAATTAGAGAATTCTCCAAAAACTCTACAATATTTATCCAAGATTAATCAATATCTAGGAAGGTTTAGTCCCTACATACAGTAAATAGCAGTACATCTCTGAGGACGTAGCTAAGTAACATCAGAAATCTATGTTTATTGATATTATTGTGTTGTTATGATTAAATGTACCTAAAGCTGCCCTCTAGTGTTTCTGTTCAATAAGAAAAAAAGGGTGTAAGCAAGGGAAAATGAGGATTCCTAAAAATGTGTACTTAGGCATAAGGTCATCAACAAGCATTTGTAAAAAGTGTCGTGCCATCTTTAGAACTTTTGGAGAATACATGGGAGTCTGTCAGTGTGGTAGCACCATCTGCTGAACAAATACTCTGTTATCCAGATTTGATCTGTATCTACAAAGTGAGCTCATAGTGTTTCCAGAGCCTTCAAACCAAAATCTACCAGTAAATGAAGATTGAAATGTGAAATGGAATACATGCATCATAACCAGGGATTGACATATATTTTTGCTCTAGTACTCTAATTAGTACCTACGCACCCAAAACCTTATCATGGGTGTTAAGTCGAGGGGGGGACAGGGCACTCAGTGACAGAAGCTTTAAAATCAGATCTGCTCTGACTGAATTTTCATTGGTGCAGAAGCAAGGCACATTATTATTTTTCTTTTAAAGGTTTTCCTTCTTGCTTGCGTACCCCTTATGTCAATCCCTAATCATAACCCAGAGCACAATTCTTGTTCAGATATCAGTTAGTGCTAACTTTTTTCAGTATCGACTGCCTTCTGTGTTTGTTAGAAACTTCTCAGTCATGCAAAACATGTGTATTTAAAGGTGTGTCCAAACAACATATCTTATATCATCATCTATAAAATGTAACAGTAAAAAAAACCCAAAACCCATTTTTAATCTGAAACCTTTTCAGATGAATGATTCCAAAACCACATTCAGACAAGGTCTAGAATTTAGGTTTGTATGTATGATAAACTTTACATTTCAACACAGGTTAAAATATTTTTATAGAATGGAATATTCTATTAAATTAAAATTCTACACAAGTTAAAAGACTTTAATAGAACTGTGCAACAAGACTATAAACAATTCAGTAGCTCTCAGTTTAAGAAAGCACTCTCTATATTCTGGAGATTCTTTATCAAATCCTTTTTTCATGGCTGTTGGTCAACTGCAGTGGGAATCTAGTCAGACTGGAAGAGCATGTCTTTTTCAGACTCCTCCCTATTGTTTTTTCCTTTCTTCTTTTTCTTTCTTTTTTTTGAAAGTTAAGCATATAAGTAAGGGTCAGTAGGTAAAGGACAGTCACGCTGCACACATTCAAGGAAAGACTTGGTAGCTTTGGTTTCTGCCTGAATTCATCCTCTTACAACAAACGTGAAAATGGTGTCAACCAGATGTCAGATGCTGGGCCTCATTCTGGCACTGATTGGATATGTGGGAGCCATTCTTATCTGTGGCTTGCCAGCCTGGAAGGTGTCAGCTTTCATTGGGGCCAACATTGTGACTGCCCAGATCTTCTGGGAAGGCCTATGGGCAAGCTGTGTGGTCGACAGTACGGGCCAGATGCAGTGTAAGGTCTATGATTCACTCCTCGCTCTTCCCCAGGATGTACAAGCTTCTCGTGCCTTGGTGGTCGTTGCATTAATTTTTGGAATCTTCGGAATACTCCTTGTAACCATTGGTGGAAAGTGCACCAGCTTTGTCGCAGATGAAGTCTCAAAGGCTAAAATCGTCGTTACCAGTGGCATTGTTTTCATCATCACAGGTTTTCTTGTCCTGATTCCTGTGTGCTGGACCACGAATACCATCATCATGGACTTTTACAACCCAGTGATTGTTGATGCCCAGAAGAGAGAACTGGGAGCCAGCATCTATATTGGTTGGGGAAGTGCTGCCATGTTCTTCCTGGGTGGAGGTCTTCTCTGTAGCTCATGCCCACCAAAAGATGACAGTCATGGCTCTATCTATAATGTAAAATATTCTCAGGCTAAATCTGTGAACAGCAGCAAGGTTTATGTGTGAGAGGACAATCTGTTTTGCTCAATCTTGTGGATTGCTAAATTATTTAGAAAATGGGCAATTCCACTTAAAAACGTTTTTGATGACTGTCCTATGTCTATTAATTTGAAATCTGTGGTGAGTAAACTGAAGATGTATAAACGCATGGACTTTTTAAGGCCAAAAAAGGAACAGACTCTCAACATGTAATAAGTAACTAACTTTATAGCTATAAATATATACAAATGTATAATTTGTGATTATTTTATTTTCATTCATCTACTAACTTGATGTACTGTGTGCTGTTGTTCTCAAAACCTATAATTTTACAGAAGAAGGAGAAGGCAAATGGGCTTTAAAAACGCCACAATATGCAGAAACAAGGTTTTGTCACGGCAACAACAGTATCATGCAGCCAATCTCATGTATGTAATACTTGTTGTAACTACTAAATAACTGCTTTGGAAGTGCAATCAGAATTTATATGTCTCCCTCTTTGTCATAACTGTTGATTTATAAGCCAATATTTTATTATTTGTCTGTATTAAATGTGGAAAAAAGAGTTTTGGAATTAAATATGTACAAGAACTATGAACATAATAATGCTGTACTGTCAATCAGTAAATCATTATTTTTACTCATTATTGTACTTTTCTTTTTGAATTCAACATATTTCCTTTTTTAGAAATCAGTAGTGTGACTTTTATGTGATACAGGAAATAAACCTCATGGTCTATAGGTTTGATGAATCAGTATCAGTAGAACAGGTTTCTGGGGATGTCTTAGATCAATCAAGGGTGGGGCAACATTTTTATAACCTCTGATGTGACAACAGTTCTAGAAGCTGGAGTTTCTGTCAACATGAAACTCCAATATTCATCTATTCATTTAATCTGTTTTTGCTGTATATAGACCTATTCATGCTTTAAATGCAGTAGAGGATAGAGTTGCCTAAACCTTCTTAATTCAATTAAGCAGTACAAAAGTAGTTGATAAAAACCGCAAATTTTTAATTACAATGTAGAACTGCAGCAGTACATCCAAAATCTATAAGTATAGAAACTGAAGAGAACTGGTTCTGTTCAGCTTTTGGCGCACGATGGTCTAAAATAAAATTATAAACTTCCAGGGTACAACAGAACAGATGTTGACCCAAAATAAGTTACACATTTTTGGGACCTTAAAAAAAGGCGGAGACAGTAGAATCCACCTCCTTCACGTCCATATGGTCAAACCTTTTTTGTCCACTGTTGGAAAAAAAAATCTGGTTTGGCTGGTAAAGTGTAAGTTTACACTGATGGAGGCATGTAGAAGTATGAAACTCTTCTCTTATTCACTTATTCTTTAGTTTGGAGTAACTGCTTGATCAGCTAGTGCCCAGGTGGACTCTTGTGACAGGACAGGTTTGGCTGAGTGTAGACAGAACTAAAGCCGCCAAATAAAGAGGATGTACAGTTTCAGATACGGCACATGTTTGTGAGAAAACGATAGAGAAAGAGGTACTGAGATCAGGCAAAGCTAAGAGAAAACACCTCTGAGGACACCTGCCGTTATTTATATACAGCGATCCAGAGAGAAATGGCTTCACTGCGCTTACAGATGTTGGGTAGTACCCTTGCCCTGTTTGGCTGGATAGGCGCTCTTCTGACCTGCCTCATGCCAATGTGGCGGGTCACTGCCTTCATAGGAACGACCATTGTCACCTCCGAAGTCATGTGGGAGGGCATCTGGATGACTTGTACTATGCAGAGTACAGGTTACATTCAGTGCAATCCTTATAAATCCACGCTGGCACTTGGAACTGACCTGAAGGCTGCTCAGGTCCTCACAGTGGGGTCCATCTTGACCGGCGCACTGGGCCTCATCCTGGCCTTCATTGGAGGAAAGTGTACTCGTTTCCTATACTACAGAGAAGACACAACAAAAGCCAGAACTGCCACTGCTGCTGGTATTGCACTGATCATTGCTGGCATTCTATGTCTGATTCCTGTCTCTTGGACTTCTATTTCAATGGCTCAGGCATTCTACAACCCAAAAATGATAGACATCCAGCGCAGAGAGCTTGGAGCAGCTATCTACCTCGGTTGTGGTGCTTCTACTCTGCTGTTGCTTGGTGGAGGCTTGCTCTGTTGTACTTGCTGCAGTGTAAAGGCAGAAAACCACAGCCCCTCTGTCCAGTACATGACTGTACGCTCATCCCATGCTGGATCTGGCAAAGCAAGTTCACAGCATCTCTGGACTGTCAAGTCAAGACAAATGGGAGTACCATCTGTGAGGTCTCAGTGGAGTAAAGGAGACTCAGCCTGTCAGCAGACGGATGGACCGGGTTATGCAGGATCTGACCGGAGTAAGCTGTCAACCACAAAATTCCAGTTTGGCAAAGAAAAGTCCACAGTGGAGTCTGAGCAGAGAGAGGGACTCTCAACAAATTCCCAGAGGATTTCCACTTCTTCTTACTCCTCTTATTAAAGCCTGGTAGCTCCTCAAATTAGTGAGCCAGGACCAACAAACTTTGATAGACTTATAGTTAAGCTGAAACATTATTACCATACAAAAGACACTTAAATGACTCTTTAAGACTCTCTGCAAGGATCCTGATGAGGGAATAATCAAACTCTTAGACATCCAGAATTATCTTTTCAGCAGATTGCTTAAAAAATATATATTGGCGTGTTTAGATTTGGCCCATATTTTTAAAGTTATATTTGATGGGATATTTATCATACTCTGGAAGAACAAGATGTTTATGTCATGCTAATCTAGGTACATGTTGTCCTAATTTCTACATTTTATTCGTGTTTATATATAAACATCAGTTTTAGAACTGGCAGAATGGTACATGAAAAATAACAGCACCTGCATATACTTTGACCAGTAATCCCATATCGGATTTCACATCTGGAGTCTAGTAACACAATTTTAAAATAACACCTCTATGACCTACGGGGTAGTGAACACACAGGACGAATTCCTCAAGCCAATAAGAACCATTAGTGTAAGGAATAATCAAACAGAAGCAGACATTTTTGGATAAAAACAAATGTATGGAATCCTGCTAGAAGGAACACTTGATCTAGCATGCCTCAACTGAATTACAGGGATGGACACCTTTAATATACTGAAACAGAATGAATCAATATTATTTAGACAACATTTCAAATTTTGTGTTTCTTAAAATATTGAAGACAAATATAGTCTCTGTCTGCAATATAAAATCCTGTTAGCTATGTGACTGAATTGCATATGTCTTAGTTTTTTTTTTGTTTTAAATTAAGCTCAGACAATTCAGGGTACTAATAAATTAAATCTACATCCCTGCCTTTCCAGACAATTTCTCTGATAAGACGAATGAGCTCTCATTGAGGCCACTGGCTGCTTCCAAAGTTGAGACGGACATTTGACCTAAAAAGGCCCTTTTGTCTTTACCCTCCTCTGTTTCCCTTACATCATACACTGGGCCTCAGGAGAGAAAGACAGTCCCAGGCCAAACCGGTTCAACAGAGAGTGAACTCACGGAAGTGGTTTGCGTTTCATGCAGACGTTGAGTATTCAAAAATATACAAAACTAAGGGTTTCACTGCATGTAATGGGGGTTTGCTACATGATCATGTGCACACAATTTCTTTAGCAGTACTGTGTTTCAATGGACGTATCATAAATTATGTTGAATGTTTCTTGTTTAGGAAGAAAATATAAATAAAGTACTTTTAATTTAACTCTTTGTTGATTGTGATGTTTCATCATCTGAAACTCTACAGTTGGCACTGTAATAAATATAGTATTGCTTTTTGGCTTTATGTGTTTTTACATTTACATTCGACATTTTACAAGTAGTATTAGGAATAATGGTAAACACATTTAGCTTTCCATTGATATCTTCATGATGTTGAAAAAGAAATAGATCATTTTTCTTACAAATAGGAACCAATAAGAATAGAAAGAGTAGCTCTAGCACACTATACAAAGTATGATGTACATGACATTTTGCTATGTGCTTTTACAAATACCGTATCCCTCATCTGTCTAAACATTATTTATTATTAAATTATTATGCCTGACTGGTTCAAAAGAGAAAACAGCTAGCAAACTATTTCCCTTTACAAAACCAACACATTTTTGTAGCAATGCTCCCATCTAGTGGTGAAATCTCGGTGACAACCCTTCGGGCCTACAGTTTTGTTGATTATTTCAAGGAGGAGGATTTTTGACTTAATCAGCAAAAGGAAGCTCTCCCCACCTCAATTTTGCATATATTTTAGGTGCATTAATGAAAACACAAAAACAACTGGTGGGAAAAATAAAAATTCATACTGTAGACTGAAGCCTTCCTCAGGTTTTCTCAGAACTAAAATCAACATATGTTCTATATGAAAACACTGCCTCTATCAACAGTTCTGATTCATTATATTTTTCTGTAATTAGTACACCCACAGTAATTAGATACTACAATTACTTAGAAGTGTCCTTGTTTTAAATTAATTTATTGATGGAACATAGTGCTATTTCCAACAAATTAATACACAGCAGATACTTTTATATATTTCAAGTACCCCAAATTATTATTTTCACTTTAATGTTTTATTAGTATTTGATTTTTTCCAGGTTATAGAAATCTCTGCTGAAAACTGTACTCCACATTGGAAACTGCCAGTAGGGGTACTAATATTCTCAGAATTTTTCATTTTTTTAAAGGTCCCTTTAGCTACATCAGATAATATAATACATACATATGCCTGCCTTTAAAACAACTCCTCTACAGATCACTCTTAAAGTGACATGTCTTTAAGTCCTCTTGTACAGATAGACAGCTCCAGATATATATCCACTCTCATCCACAGCTCTTTCCCACTCCATCACTTCAGTGATAGCTACGCGAGTCCACTCTTTTTCTTCCTCCATCATTCTCATCATGCATTCCAGTTCAGTCTTGTACTCATGATTATCTGGATTTCCTCTTGTTGTCATGCACACATAACCTCCTGTAACAAGGAACGGCATAGTCAAAGAAAAAGCTTAGAGCATGACATCATTCATACACATATAGATCCCTAAATGCACTATGTTTACTGAACAATGTGTTTTCTGTGATTTAGAGCAATATTCAGAAGACAGGACAGGTGTGGACTGCATGAATTGCCTTATGAGTGAAGAAGACACACCTGGCTTTGTGGCTTGCCAGAGCTCCCTGATGACTGCAACTGGAACTTGACCAACACTCAGAGCTCCGACAATTACAACAAGGTCATACGTCTCTGAAACGAATGACAAAATTGTGACTTTAACTTTAAAGTACTTAAAAATGCAAACAGTACCTGTTCAATTAGCAATTTTGTTGTTCACTTTCTGCATTACCTTTTTTCTGGATGCTACCAGAAGTTCTAGTAAAGGCTCTTCCTAATTTTAGAGATGGTTCTGTAGTTTATCTATCTCAGTCAGCTACACTGTTTACCAAACATCACATACCCAAATCAAAGCCATGTTACATAGCTCTACTATGATGGACTACCAGTCTGTCCAGGTTGCTTGTCTGCCTATGGCCCTATGAACAACAGTGTGGGCTCCAGCACACCCCCCTCTATCCCTCATGACCCTGGTTAGGACAAGTAGTTCAGAAGATTGATGGTTTTTATAGCTATAAAATAAAAAAAATGAACGTAGTATGTGCTTGCTAAGTTGGTACTTTTTTTATTAAAGTATAATTAAAAAGACATTTATTACCATTTTGCACTGGTAGTGAATCCTTTCCCAACAAGCACTGCTTAAGCTCCTGATAGAGTCCTGTTTTCCTTGCCAGATCCAGCATACTTTCACTTCCATCCACACCAACAAATCGAGAGAACCCCATTTTCCTCAGCTTCAGAGAACATGACAAGAGAATCATACATTTGGTTAGCTTGTCTTTTATCCTTGTGAAATAAAAGAAACACATTTGAATTTAAACTTAAAAGTTATTCTCACATGCAGAGAAACCAGCCCTGTCCCACAGGCAACATCCAGAATATTGGCTCTTTCTTTATCACCTTTGAAGAAGGAAGTGATGCATTCTGCAGCCAAAAGAGGAGCACGGTAGTCCAAAAGTGCCACATCCTTCAAAGGTAATTTCAAATACATCCATTACATGCTGTTTATGATATAAGTGAAGGTGTAAAATGTACATCCCAAATAATATCCTATTTATGTATTTTCTCCTCAAATACCTGCTCATAGTTCTCAGCCCAGCTGTTGTAGAACCTGACTTTATCCTCAGGCCCAGAGTCTTTATGAGCTGAAAGGATTATGTTCCTTACATCTACAAAGCTCCTAGACTCTGCCATTACTGTAAGAAAAACAGGGACATAATTGGTTTAATCTGTAAAGAAACAGAATAAGAATCAATAATTAAGTCAATATCAGAAGATTCCACAAGAGAACAAGTACAGGCATCACAGAAGAGAGTGCAACAAAAACACAAGAGCAACAATACAACAAAACAAGACAAGACAACATTAGTGCAATCGACACTACATTACTGACACTACTGTCTGGTGGTGTTTTTTTTGGCAAAAAAAAACCCCAAACCCAAACAAACAGCACTTTGGCCTCCCAAGAAAAAAAGTTTGTGTATCTTTTCGTCTAACAACTAAGTTCAAGCTCCTGCTGTTCAGCCTTCCACCTGTAGAGCTCTGGAGGAGTTAGCTGCCTAGCTAACCACTTAGCCAAACGGCGTGTAGTGGACATACAAATGGCTTTATTTTATCGGCAAGACACCAGTGGGCATAATTTCTGACACATACGTGGACTTGTCACTTATTTATGGTGAATCTATGCAGCAGAAAAGACTTAAAGACAGACGGCTGGTTGAACAACATCAGTTTGGGAGCACACTTCAACTTTGTGTTTTTGAGGAGAGGTTGGGAACTTTATTTTGGTGATTCGGCAGCTTAAACATTCAATTGGAGAACTGAGGTAACTTTTATGACTCGGTGGTTTCCCTAATTTGAGGAAAGTTGCTGAAATCTTTGTCTTTAACCAAAGTGAGCGAAAGAAACGGTTTATTTTGAGTATGTGGCTAACAGAAGCACTTGATTAGCCCGAGTGGCTGTGGAATAGCTCACTTTCGATAACTAGTTGACTAAAGCTTTGCTAGACTTTGGGGAGAGTGAAAATGCACTCGTTTGTTAGTTGTCGGTGTAGACCAAGTCGACTACAGCTGTCTAAATCTAGCTGCTAAAATGTTGACTTGTAAATAGTCTCGGCTAAGCTAGCAAGCTGTCTAAGTGAGAGTTCAGTTATCATACGCGCTAGGAATCAGTATCTGCTGATTTTTAAGTAATGTGTCTAAAGAAATTGTAAGTGCATTGAGAGTACAGAGTGATTTGTTTAAACAGCAATTAATTATGCAAAGAATTGCACACACCTGTGGTTGTCCTGTCCTTTTCAGGTCGTTAATCACCCCCTGGACTCTTACTGCACTGGTCAGAATGTGATCATTGCTATGTGCTTTTGCACAGACACTGTCATATTATGAACTTATTATATTAACAAAACGTGTTCTTTTGTTCTGAGGAAGGGTCATTGTTTTATTTCTGCTCTAAGGAAATTTAGGCTCAAAATGTCGATTTTGGGTCTTAAAAAGAAACAACCAAAGACTTTTAAAGTCAAAGTAATCACCATGGATGCTGAAATGGAGTTCAGTTGTGAGGTAATATTATTCATTTTTCGTTGTAATTGTTGTAGTTATGTCAATTTTTCACAAATAGTAATAAGATAATGACTGACTGTTGTATGTTGTTTTTTAAACAGGTGAAATGGAAAGGAAAGGACTTGTTTGATTTAGTGTGTCGGACCATCGGACTAAGGGAAACTTGGTTCTTTGGCCTCAGGTACACCGTGAAAGACACCCATGCTTGGCTTAAGCCTGATAAACGGGTAAGTGTGGTATTGACAGCTCTTTTTAGAGGGAAATGATGTGATGTTCTTAATCATGCCTTTTTTGTACTTTTAAATGTATGTTTCGATTAGTTGTTTGGCAAATGAATTACTTGGCTGTAGTATTTTAAGCTGTGACTGTGGTTGGGCAAAGAAAAACATACTCTAACTTAAGCTGTTAATTATGTTTGCTTTTTTCCCTTCTGTCTAGGTTTTGGACCAAGAAGTTCCAAAGGACTCTCCTATAACATTTCATTTTCTTGCCAAATTCTTCCCTGAAAAAGTAGAGGAGGAGCTTGTTCAGGAAATCACTCAGCATCTCTTCTTTTTACAAGTGATATTATTCTGCTGTTTTCTTGTATTTGTTATGGTGTAAATCTGGGCTCTGTATAATGTTGTATTCTTTGCTGCATCCTTAAATGTTTTTTCTTACCACTGTGCTCCGTGTATTTAAATAATGTTCTACAATGTTCCTTGTCTCACCAAGGTAAAGAAACAGATACTAGATGAAGAAATATTTTGCTCTCCAGAGGCTTCAGTCCTTCTGGCATCATATGCTGTTCAAGCTAAGGTCAGTTTTTATAGTGCAGTGATAAAAACAGTTCTGCTGTGACCTACTGTCATTTACTGCCATTCTGTAAATTGATCTCACTATTTAGTGTGTATTTGTTTCATGCAGTATGGTGACTATGACCCAAACTTCCACAAGCCAGGCTTCTTGGCCCAAGATGAACTCTTGCCTAAAAGAGTAAGTAAGAACCCTGTTTCTGTGTTTATAGTGCTGCAATGTTTAATGTAAGTTATTAGAAATAAAGGTGTCTCTCTCCAGGTGCTGATGCAGTACCAGATGACACCAGAGATGTGGGAAGAGAAGATCACAGCTTGGTATGCTGAACACAGAAACATAGCAAGGTAAAACAACCTGCCTTAAATATTAAATGGTATCATGTTTTGATTTAGTGTCCTCACACTGAATAATTTTTGCCATTTTGTCTTCAGGGATGAAGCTGAAATGGAATATTTAAAAATAGCACAGGATCTTGACATGTATGGGGTTAGCTATTTCTCCATCACAGTAAGTCACAGTCTGTGTTCAGTGTTATCTGTAATTTTTTTTGCTTGCGAACATACGGTTGATGGTAGCTTATTTGTGGGACAGCTGGTGGCCTAGTGTTTAGGGAGTTGTCCCTGCAATCAGAAGGCCTAGAGCAGCGGTCTCAAACTCCAGTCATGGAGGACCGTGATCCAGCAGTTTTTGGTGATTTCAGAAACACTTGGTTCACCTCGCCAGTTAATTGTCAGGTTTAGTGAACGTGTTTGAGAAGGGGAACCATCAAACTTTGCTGGACACCGGCCCTCCAGGACCAGTGTTTCAGAACCCTGGCTTAGAACAAGGTACCATCCCCACGCACTGCTCCCCCAACCCCATTTGGTGGCAGCTCACTGCTCACTGAAATAAGTCAAGTCAAGTCAACTTTATTTATAACGCACTTTACACCCAACACAGTTGACCAAAGTGCTACAAGTGCAACAAAATAAAACAGAATAAAAATCACATAAAAATACATAAAAATTTAATCAAATAAAATGAACAAACAGATTTTAAAAATGTCAACAAATAATTTCACCCTGTGTTCTATACTGTGCTGTGTTGGTTGTTTGGGGCCACCTTACTTTACTTTACTTTACTTTACCTTCATAGCAAAATAAAAGAGACAAGGAGCTCCTGCTTGGTGTTGATGCACAGGGGCTTCACATCTACAGCCCCAGTAGCAAACTGAACCCCAACAAGTCCTTCCCCTGGAGTGGCATCCGTAACATCTCTTACAGTGAGAAAGAGGTATGAAAATGTGTATGATCAATGTTAGGAGAATGCTGTGGTGGATGCAGAAAGAAGGCTGGAGGCAGTCAAATCTTGGACAGTGTCCTGTAAAGCTTCATTTTACAAAAAAAGCTTTTTTTCCTTTTCAAAAATGCAAACCATAACGCAAAACAAAAAACACTCAAAAACCCGTTGTGACAGAAATGCACTGAGAATGATCTGTTTCCTGTTTCTCCTCTCATAAGTTCCTATGGGCCCATCTACACCCTCTTAAGACCATAAAGCCCTTCCCACACTCAAAATAAATCAAATCATCTCCAAAAAACTCCAAAATACCCCCCCCCCACCCCAAATGAACAGTAACAAACATAAATACATAATACAACAATAAACTTCAGACAAACAACCCCATTAGGTCAACACCTATCCAAACTCCCAATTCCTCTTAATCCCCACCTGCATTTACTGGACACATGGTATATCCCAATTTAACTGTGGGATGTTCCCCTGTATATATACTAGCATTGCTCCTGTTTAGATGTGCCCTGGACTTACTGTCTGTTATTTTATAGTTAACTGAATGTTACTGTTAAAACCATAAGGGATCACTACATGTTTTAATAATGCACCCTTGTTTTATGGAACGGTCTCCATGACGATCAAAATCACAAGGTCATCTGTGGTAACATTTGTACAGTTCTCTTTAATGATAATATTTTCACATCCAGCCAGTAATGAAATGGCCAAAGAACAAGCAAGTTTCTTGAGGGTTGTAGTGTTCTCAGCTATAAGGCTCTCAGCCATCTCTTTGCCATCCTTCAGTCAGTTTACTTCATAGTAAATGCTGTATTGTGAATATTATTTAACAAACCGTTCCAAATGCAGCATATTAATTCACCTTCTGCTACTTTACTTCTTATGTGGAGAGGGTGCAGGAATTCAATTCTAATTGTGTGACTCCCTTGATGTAGATCATTCAGTTTAATAAATGACCAATAAACTGACAAAAGTATGTTGGCATGGGGAAGAGCTTCATCTCTGCTGTGCTGTGCCTCTGCTGTTGAACTTTGCGAATCTTGATTACATTGATATTTGGAAATGTACAATAAACTTGGCATGTGTTAAAAATGTAAGAAATATTAGAAGTAGTTTTTGCATTTTCTTGAGTTAATATGATCAACACGGTTGGTTCAAACCATTTCTATTCTAATGTTGCGTACCATTCAGCTTCAAATGTATGGATTACATCCCCAAACAATACCTTTATTTTATACAATATGTATGGGTATTCCTTGAACATCCTGGTACAAGTAATTGAACTCTTGTCCTTGTTTCTGTTAACAGTTTACTATTAAGCCACTGGACAAAAAGAAGGATGTATTCAAATTCTATTCCTCACAACTTAGGGTCAACAAGCTGGTAAGTGAGGTTTCCTGTAAAATATTATACACAATTTTCTTTAGAAAAGTTTTACAGTATGTGGAGTGGTCTTGAGTTCCCTATTTGTGTATGTTAGATTTTACAGTTATGCATTGGAAACCATGACCTTTTCATGAGACGGAGGAAAGTAGATTCGATTGAAGTGCAGCAGATGAAAGCTCAGGCCAAAGAGGAGAAGGCCAGGAAAAAGGTTTATTCAAACTCCCTTTGTAGCTTCCCTCTGCTTGTTTAACCAATCTTATATTTGGTAAGATGCTTGTCCTTAATTTTTTTTTCTTTGGCATGTGCTTATTTTTTCAGATGGAGCGTCAGATTCTGGCACGAGAGAAGCAGATGAGGGAGGATGCAGAGCGGGCTAAAGAGGAGATGGAGCGCCGGCTCTTTCAGCTGCAAGATGAGGCTCGTATGGCTAATGAAGCATTGGTGAGTAACTTGATTGCAGTTTTAAACTTTGAAGCAAAATATCTATGTATACAGGTCAGTCACACTACTGCTGTGAAATTCAATGTGTGTGTAAGGATATCAGTAATTAATTATCTGTATGTCCAGCTGCGTTCTGAGGAGACAGCCGACCTACTAGCAGAGAAGGCCCAGATTGCAGAGGAGGAGGCCAAACTGTTGGCTCACAAAGCAGCAGAAGCTGAGCAGGAGAGGCAAAGACTAGAGGTTACAGCCCTGAAGACCAAAGAGGAGCACAGGCTGATGGAGCAAAAAATGAGAGAGGCAGAGCAGCTTGCTGTGAAATTGGTTGAACAGTCAGAGAGAAGGTTTGTATTCAGAGCAATCCCTAAAATTGATTGCCTTCTTATAAGAAGCACATAGCTGTGATTGGCAGTGTGCCTTAAAGTGATCATTTGTCCCTACTCACCCAGGTCAAAAGAGGCAGACCACCTAAAGCAAGACTTGACTGAGGCCAAAGATGCAGAGCGCAGAGCCAAGCAAAAGCTCCTTGAGATCACCAAAACAACATACCCAGTAAGACTAGCATTCCAACACTGAGTCATCACAAATTGTAATTAATCTGAAAGTAAGGGATCCAAAGTTAGTAGGATGCAAATTAACCATAATGAACAGGTTTTTTTTGTGTGATGAAATTAAATTAATTTTTAAAAGCGAAACTTAATGCATGACCAGACCTTAAGAACTGTTCACACATACATGCTTTTTTGTTAATGTGTTAAAGCAGTTTAATCATTGTACGCCTAAAAATAAATGCATACATTATTGAAAACATTTGATTATAATAATTTATTATAATCAATAGTGAAATCCCCCCCAAAACTGATTAAATCTCAGCCTTTATATACATAGATTTTTCTATGCAGTTTTATACCCATGTTTAGCAAATATAAAATTTTTTACATGACAATGCGTTATGTTTAGTTGATGGCTACATACTCCAGCCCACCTCCACCACCTGGCCCTGAAAGCATGGAGATGGCCACGACACATCGACTGGACTTCAAAGACCCTGACATGAAGAGATTGTCCATGGAGATTGAACGTGAACGGTATACATTTGTTGTTATGTAATGTGGTTTTCCTTGCTAATGGCTGAAACTTTTTTTTTCACAGAAAATTCACATACCACGTCATTTCTCTTGACTTTCAAGGCTTGGAATGTAACTGAGATTACAAGAATGAATTGTTACATTACCTGACATGTGAGGTGAATGGATGTTTGTGCCCCAGGCTAGAGTACATGGAGAAGAGCAAGCACTTGCAGGATCAGTTGAAGGAGTTGAAATCTGAAATTGAGTCTCTGAAGCTGGAAGAGCAGCATCAGGCAGGCATCTATGGCCTGAGGGGCTATGTTGAGCCTCCCTACATCACCCACAGCAATGTAAGACCCATAAACCATGTGTTGCCAAGTTTTGTTGTTAAGGAGATCTTAGAACTACCAGTTCAGTTAAATAGGATTTCATGCCATAGGATTTGTTATAGAACAGAAACCATGCTTGAACTGGTTAGATTTAATTTATAAAACAAGTTTTAAAGGTTGTCACATCATTTGCTGCAAGTTTAATTATCATGAAACATGATCATGATAAAATGTTAACGTTTGTCCTTCAACAAATCTCATTCTTTCTTTCCTCCTATAATGTCCTGTCCTACTTTTGTGAGAATAGAAAATATTTGATAGTTGTAACGCTAAATTTGATATATTCTGATAGTAAAGTGGCTATTCATTATGTCGACTTTCTATTCCAACTTTTAAGAACTGAATTGGCGTACACTAAAAGAACAGTGTTTTGATGGATAGCTAAAAAGACAATGTTTTGATTGTGTATTGGTCTTTTACAGCGGAACTCTGCCTACATGGCTCAGATGGCCTTCTTTGAAGAGGTGTGAATGCACAGACTGCTGCTCAAGAAATCATCACCACAGTGCAACGCCATCACCAGGACATGTAATCCAACAATATTAAGTGCAAATCCTTGCATAAAATGCTTTGGGAATAAAAGCTAAGAAAAGGATACTGACAGGTTTAATAATACAAAAAAATCTTATGCACAGATAAAAATATGCACACTGTAGCCATCAATGGTTTGTGCCTTCACGCAGTTCTTTTTTGTATTGCCAAATATATTATTGTAATGCTGTTAGACATGTTGAGCAAAAGGGATGGTTAAAAATGCATAAAAATAGGTGCTTCATTTTCTGCTTTTCTTTAATGAAATTAACAAATATACATTTTAGTACTACGCCTGAATTACTGAAAAAGGCTTATAATATTTTAACCAGAAGGCTCATGGTTATCCAGGGCCTTTTACATCCATGACTAAGGATGGGATATATTCATGGCAGTTTAAGCCTATATTTTGTTTGTGAATAGCTTCATAGCATTTCTCCACAGTAAGGAAACCTTATCTGTGACATAAAACACAGTGTATTCCTGGTGTAACGCTGCTCAAATAGTTAGACAGTGCTAACGCATTATTGTTTTGGCAACTCAAATCCTGCCAGTTTGTTCATATTTGTCACTTGGAGGGCAGTTTGCCTTTTTTTTTTTTGAAACATAACATACGTAACATAATTATTCATACATATTCCAAGTGTAAACATTTCCTTTTAAATTTCAGGCCCTCAGAGTACTTCTCTATGGTTATATCTCTGCTTTTTACTCTTGTAGAGAATTCTGCTCTAATGTAACTGAGTTGTCTGACCTACTTGTGAATGTGTTTAACAGATAGTCTTTGATGCTCTGGCTTTCAGCTATATTTACATTTCAGCATACTATTGGTGCACAGTTCAGTAGGATGAGAACATGGTGTAACATTTTGGACCATATTTTTGGTTCTGTTTTTGCTGTAACTTAATAGCTAGGCAAAAATTCTGAAATGTACAAAGATATAAATTGGAGAGAAACTTCTCCAGAACTTGCAGTGCCTCAGCATGCTAAACATACATAATACTCATGTGTTTTGGAAGGTTGCCACCTCAAAATATATATTAAGAAGTTATAAGTCAGTTGTATATTTGTATGTTTAAGTTTGTACTTTTTCATAACCTCAGGTTCAAATGTGCACATTTGAATATGAAGTGAGAAAATTGTGTTTTCCCACAATTAAAGGGATGGTCAGTAGTTTTAATGTATATCATGAAAAGCAGTGACCACATTTACATTTATATATTACTCAACAATGTTTATTGTGGTTGACAGAATATTCCCATTTCAATTTGATGTAGTGTTTGAATGAGGTTTTCTTGTTCTTGTTGAGCTGATAAGATGAATATTCTGTTTAAAATTGGTTTACAAAGCAGCTACGTTGATTCTTGCCAGGTGAAAATCTTGCTGGTAGTCATTGTATTTAGTGTCAAAGCAAGTTTACTGTTCTTACAAGTGTCAAGGTATTTAAATAATTTCTAGTTCAGAATGTTAACGAAGTATTTCATTTTCCCTTTTTTTTTCCATTCTTTTTTTTGTTGTTGCAGGGCAGGTTTGGCATTGTATGTGATGGTGGAATAACTATGGGTGTGTAAACATCAGTGATTAGACTGGCAGGAAATGTTGGATTTCTAGCAATCAGACTTATTTCCAAAGTGTGGAATATCTTTTTGAGCCTTGAAATTGTATAATACTTCATTAATAACACTATGTTTGATGCATAATGATCACAATGTCTTAGATATTAGAAATATTCCTATTTTAGTAGTATATCCTATGTTAGTACACACGCACACTATGCACACTAGCTTTAGATGTCTTAAGATGTTTTACGGCAGAAGGCAATTATTCATGTTTTAATGAAACCTGCCCATTTCTGGCCTTGTACCAAACACAAATTATTGTTTTGCATAACACCAAGCATTCTTGTTTACTACAGACAAAGTGCCTTATTTTTGGGGAAATACAAACATCTTTTAACCTCTTGAACACTACAAATGTTTCTAGGGAATGATTCACAGCTTATGTAAGTTACAGTGTTATGGTCCTTGTTTTGAACCCATGCTGCATTTACATTTAGACAATAATACCTGTTATGCTTTGTGAATTATTTACTAATTTGCAAGTTAACTGCAAATATGGCTCTTGGCTGTTATTTTGTTCATGTGTTGTATGATAAATTTCCTCTTGCTGCCTTTAGGTGGCAGAATTGATCAATTCCTGTCATAGCATGTGTAGTTTTCAGAGTGCCTTTTGACTACAGCACAGTTCATTTTACAGCAAAAATCATATAGTAATATTTCAGCAAATATTTGTCAGATATTTGTGTTTTGCAATGTTAATAGTTTTTTATTGCAGCACACTAACCACCCCTGCATTCCAATATACAATAAGATTCAGTGCTATAAATTCATTAAGCAACATAAATTGTCATTTCTGAACTGAAGTACTGAAATACTCCAGAAGTTTTCAGTTACCTTATAATTCATCACATTTGTCTGAAAAAAATATTTAAATAAAATATTGAATAAATTTTATATACATATATTAGTGATGCTCCGATCGATCGGCCGAAGATAATCACATTTTATGACTCGATCGTCACTCGTTAAACTTGGCCGATCTTAGGAACCGATCACAATTGATGATGTCAATGTGTGAGGGCGTACACGACGAGTGGAGACGTAAATGTTTGGCGCCGCAGTCAGTAGTGATGGGAATTTCGGCTCTTTTCAGAGAGTCGGCTCTTGTGACTTGACTCCCAAAGAAGAGCCGGTTCTTTCGGTTCCCAAACGGCTCTTAGTTTAGCATCATCTGTAGCCTCGTATTTTAGCCTAACTTGGC
>JBBJLR010000024.1:5604095-5624170 GCA_037577145.1 Brachypetersius gabonensis
TCTGCTGCTGGCCAGCAAGACTGAATCAAGTTGGTCAATGAGTTCTTTGGCTCTAGTGATGTGTCTTCAGTCTGATATAATGTATTTTTCTAAGTATCTAAATGCCTGTAGTAAAATGTTGTTGTTTATTACTGGGTGTATCCCTTTGAATGCTATGGATTGTTAGATATCAACAAAAAACTGACTAAAAACTTTTCTCGGTTTTTCAGTTGGAAAATGGTTCTGTGCTTCCATAATTCAAACAATTGTAACTTGACAACCGTTTAAGATACAGCTTTGACCAAGATACCATTTTAATCTTTTTAATGATCCCAGAACCTCAATTTTAAATTTTGGGTCACTGTGACTCATTTTGCCAGATCAGGTCACCATTAGATTTTTTTTTTCTATTGCAGATGGACTGGCTAAGAAGTTTGGTCTCACGCCTGAGCAGTTTGGTGAAAACCTACGTGACAGTTATCAAAGACATGAGACAGAGCAGTTCCCTGCAGAGCCCTTAGAACTGGCCAAGGATTATGTGTGCAGGTAACTGACCACAAATTGGAATATCTTACTAAAAATGTATTTAAACTGTGTAAGTTTAAGGGTGTTGTTGTATCTTACTAATCAGAGTAGTTGCTGTGACTCCCTTTAATTGTTTCAGGGAGAAATACTGATCAAATGGCTACCAGCAGCTTAATGCATTTTTTTTGTTCACTCTGGGATTCCTTTGATATTCACAGTCAGTTTAGCACACCAGAAGCTGTTCTGGAGGGCGCACGTTACATGGTTGCCATGCAGATTGCCAGAGAACCTCTTGTCAGGCATGTACTGAGACAGACCTTCCAGGAAAGGGCCAAGATCAACATCAAGCCCACTAAGAAGGGCAAAAAGGTAGGTGCCAAGAACAACAGACTAAAGAGTATACCTAATAAGCAACTACTTAAGTGGGTAATGTAAATAAATGCGTGTTAATGTCTTTGGTTTGTGTCTTTTCTTTTCTTTTTTTTTTTACCGTGTTCTTCTATGGATGTCATGAAGGAAAGGGTATTGGCAGTAAAAACTTAGAACCCATTAGAACCTGCTAGATGTTTTGTTTTGAGTCATGCTTCTTTTAGACATATTAAAATTATCTTTTAGATCATTTTAATAGGCTTTGTTTGTGTAAACCTGCTTCACAAACTGATTTGTTAGTAAGTGTATAAACTGCATTTTCTCTTGCCAAAATATTTTTTTAAATTGATTTTATGGGTACATTTTTTTGTTTTCGTTTTACCAAAATGTTTTCTTTTTCTGTGTCCTAGGACATTGATGAGGCACACTATGCGTATTCCTTCAAGTACTTAAAGAACAAGCCTGTGAAAGAGCTGAATGGAGATCAGTTCCTGAAAATGTGCTTGGCAGAAGATGAAGGACTGCTCATTATAGACATATGCATTGACCTGGTTGGAGTTAAAGGGTAAAATTCTTTTACCAAGTTTACTGTGTCGCTATTTAACCAAATACAAAAGTTTATTATTATTTTTTTTTTTTCTGTAAATACAAAGTGAGTGGTGTAATTCTGAAAAAAAATTAATTTTGTATGTGTGTTTATTGTGTTTTCAGGTATGGGGGAGATCAGACCTACTTTGATGAGATTAAGCAGTTTTACTATAGAGATGAATTCAGTCACCAGGTGCAAGAGTGGAATAAGCAGCGAATGTTGGCCATCGAGCGTTCCCTCCACCAATTCCTCTATCCTCAGATGGGCAAGGAGCTTAAAAATAAACTTATTACTGAGGCCAAGGAGAATATAGTCAAGGTTAGATTTAAAAAATATTTTTAAGTGTTCACCTGTCCTTCAGAACATGTTGAAACGGACTCCCTTTCTGCTTTATCATGCAGTCATGCTGCAGGAAGCTGTACAACTGGTTGAAGGTGTCTCCATATCGACCAGACCAGCAGATAGAAGAGGATGATGACCTGATGGATGAGAGTCAGGGCAAGGGCATTCGTGTGCTGGGAGTGGCCTTTGCCTCTGGCAGGTACTGTTTACTTATAAGTGTCAGACAATTCTTTAATCAACGTGGTTTGGAATGAGTTTTACAAAAATCATCTTTTACATTACAGAGAATTTGTCTGTTGTCCCTGTGCTGGACTGGCAATAAGTACAGGGAGTAGGGCTGCACGATAATGGCCAAAATGATAATCACGATTATTTTTATCAATATTGCAATCATGATTATTAATCACAATTAGTCATTATTTTAGTTAATACACTTTTATTGCACTTTCTATTTTAAACAAACAGTAAGTGCACAAGGCTTTCAGTTCAAAATGAAACTTCAAATAAAAAAAACCCGCAAATAATAATAAAAAATTGACTCAAGGAATAACAAAATATAAACATGCAAATGCAGAGTGCAATCATAAAGTGCAAACAATTGAAAAAATGAAGCCTATGCAGAAAAGGCACATGCTACAAGGAACAGGAACATTACAGGCTTACACACACTCACTCATTCACTCTCTCTCTCACACACACGCATACATACATATACACATACATACACGCGCACACTCTTATGCATACGTACATACTAACATACATACATACGTACACACATGCACTCCCACACACGTGCACCGGACACTCACACAGACACACACTCTTGCGCACACACAAACGTGCACACACACACTCACATGCTCCTTTTTTAGCCAGCTTAATGAAGCCCTAATCGTTCGTTTGCCCCCTGGTGGTTGGCTGACTATTCGTTGAGAAAGTGCTTGATTTGATCTGCAGCAGAGACTGCTATTTAAATGATATTGCTGAAGATCATCTTAATTTAATCTTGGCAGCCAAAATCGTGATTTTAAAACTAAATTAATTGTGCAGCCCTAACAGGGGGTTTTTTTGCCTTTCAAATAGGCCTCTGTAATATGCTCCTTTTTAAGGATAAGTGGGTTGTCAAAGAAATTAATTAATCTCTGCTCTAATAGAGACACGCCTGTGTTCTGCGCCCTGATCAATGGTGAAGGAGAAGTTGTGGACTTCCTCAGGCTTCCTAATTTCTTGAAGAGGCGGAATGCATGGAGAGAGGAAGAGAGAGAGAAAAAGGTTTTTTGTTGTTTTTTTGTTGTTTTTTTTTAAATGCTGATATTCAAAAAAAGAAAATAAATGAAAGGTAGTAATTTCACATTGTTTAAATGTCTTAATTTTTATTCTTTCTTAGCTTCAAGACATTGAAAACCTCAAGAAATTTCTTCTAAGTAAGAAACCACATGTTGTGGCAGTTGCAGGTGAAAATCGGTAAGGTTCTTGTTTTGTATAAAGCCTTAACAGATAAGATAAGATAAACCTTTATTTGTCCCACAATTGGGAAATTTGCTTTGTAACGGCAGAAAGTGGACAGTACAAAGTTAAGAGCAGCAAAAATTAAGAAAACAATAGAATATTATATCACACAGTATAAAATCTAGAAATATAAATATGGACATCTGTATTGTAAAATGCATGTATGTAAATAAAAATAAGTAAATATGTGAACACTGTAGACACAGGTACACAGTGGAAGGACAGGCCTTGACAATGACAGTAGAAATGCACCAGAAAAATTGCACATTTTGCCCAGTAGTAATAGTTTCGCCTCAAAAATTGCACATTGTATGAGGTAAAAATATGTTGCAGTTAGGTCAGACGTGAACTAGATTTAAAAGCAGCTTCCGAGCATTAGCTTAGCTTTCAACATAGCCTGCTAGATAAACAACACTGACCACCTTTCAGTCATTACAAACAACATAAGTAGACCAGTAATTCTGTTTAGTTTTGTAAGTAATCTAAAAAATGAAAAATAACATGTTTTGACATTGCATATCTTCATCCACTCAAACCTAGTAGATGTAGGTAATTTGGGAAGTACACCAGTTACTTTTGTTTCCTGGCACATACAAAACATTATATAGTCCAAACTGATTTTGTTTTTACGCCTTGTTAGTCAAATATGGCATGCTCTTAGTTCATGAGACATGACCTACAGAGCCAACCCACCGCTCTTTTTTGTTTTTGTTTGTTTGTTTTTTGTTTGTTTTTTTTAAGCGTTGCACAGGTCAGTGTCAAAGTAAACCAAGCTCATAGTGTTTATTTTTGAGTTGTTGCATTCATGTTGCGTTTTAAGTTATGAGTGTCTGTTATATATGCTCTTCTGTCACATTTCTTGCAGGGATGCTCACATGCTGATGGAGGACATAAAGCGTACAGTGGCTGAGCTGGAACAAGACTCCTCTCTGCCTGCAGTAGGAGTCGAGCTAGTGGACAACGAGTTAGCTACACTATACATGAACGGCAAAAAGTCAGAGGTGACTTGGTTTGGCTTGGTATTTTTATCAGAGCTATAATTCGGTCAAACCCTTTATACATGTGAAATCCTGTGATGTTCGCATTTGATTAGGAATGCACAGAAACCGAAAATGAGTAAACGCTTGGCTGTCTTCACTGTTTCGGGTGCATTTCTTGCCATTTTTGGCCAAATATTCGGTGCACCCCTACATTTGCTTTGTTATTGCTCAGTATAAGCTGTTTGGTGTGTTGCATCATATTTTTCTTTCTCTCACAGACGGACTTCAGGGACTACCCTCCTCTACTTCGCCAGGCTGTCTCTGTGGCCCGCAAAATTCAGGACCCTCTGGTGGAGTTTGCCCAGGTGTGCAGCAGTGATGAGGACATTCTGTGCCTCAAACTTCATCCACTACAGGTAGTGTACTTTTTAAGAGAATACTGCTTATATTAACACTATTTAAACACAGTTTGTAATTTCCCTGTATGTTATAGAAAAATGTTTGCATAGCTAGTGCTGTCCTAGATGTTTTGTTTGACCTTGTTGATTTGTCTGTTTCCTGCTGTGGCTTTCTCCAGGAACATGTGGTAAAGGAAGAGTTGCTAGGCGCGCTCTACTGTGAATTCATTAACCGGGTAAATGAGGTGGGTGTGGATGTGAATCGAGCCATAGCTCATCCTTATACACAGAGCCTGGTTCAGTATGTCTGTGGATTGGGACCAAGAAAAGGCTCACATCTGCTTAAGGTAAGCTGCTCTCTAGTATTTAGCACCGAGTGTGTGCTGTAAGATGAGAAACAATTCCTTGATTCAATGACTTAAAAATTGGTCTAACGTTAATTTCACCCCCTTCATGTAATTCATCAGATTCTGAAACAGAATAATACTCGCTTGGAAAATCGGACACAGTTGGTCACCATGTGCCATATGGGGCCCAAAGTGTTCATCAACTGTGCTGGTTTTATCAAGATTGACACTGCTTCTCTTGGAGACAGGTAGACTATTGTATTGCTTTGCCCTTACTTGTTCTTGTGGTGTTCGATAGATGGGTAAAAATCTAGCTGGCAAAAAAAGGCTCAAGCATCTTCTTGTTCTTCCTATAGCACTGACTCTTACATTGAGGTTCTTGATGGTTCTCGTGTACATCCTGAAACGTATGAATGGGCACGTAAAATGGCAGTGGATGCTCTGGAGTATGACGAATCGGCAGAGGATGCAAACCCTGCTGGTGCATTGGAGGAAATCCTGGAGAACCCAGAGAGGCTGAAAGACCTGGACTTGGATGCTTTTGCTGAGGAGCTAGAAAGACAGGCGAGTCAACAAATAACTCCTCATTGTGAGATACACATAGAATACATTAGCTGTATATTCTACCATCAACTTAACAATTGTTCATTAATTTTTCTGCTGAGGAGAAAGTCAAGCGTCAAGATTACTGTTTCCCTTTTATAGTCTTGTTCTTTGCATGTAAAGTAAAGACTGATAGCTTATTTTCCTATTCTGTTTGTTATGCCTCTTCAGGGTTATGGCAACAAAGGAATCACACTGTATGACATTCGTGCAGAGCTCAGCTGTAGGTATAAAGACCTTCGAGCCCCATACAGACCCCCAAACACAGAGGAAGTCTTTAATCTCCTTACCAAAGAGACCCCTGAAACCTTCTATATTGGTAGGTCCTGTACCATAAGTCCACTGGATGTACATTGGTGGTCTTTCATTAGAATGAGAACTCATTTTTATCTTTGCATCTTTTCAGTGCTTTGATTTTTGCTTAAAATGTTTCCTTCTTCCCTTGCCAACTATGTGCAGGTAAGCTAATCACTAGTGTTGTAACGGGCATTGCTCACAGGCGGCCACAAGGGGAGAGCTATGACCAGGCCATTCGTAACGATGAGACTGGACTTTGGCAGTGTCCATTCTGTCAGCAGGACAACTTTCCTGAACTCAGTGAGGTGAAACAGTTTTTCTTTAAATGGAATGCATTTTAAGTTCGCTTTTAATGTGTCTGATTATTGAGGAGAATGCTCAAGTATATTACCACTTATTTTGTGACCACCTGGGCTTTAAATAATGCATCAAGCTGTGTGGAAATTGTACGGCAAGATAAATGTGGTTTTCTTTTTAGGTCTGGAACCACTTTGACAGTGGCTCTTGTCCTGGCCAGGCGATTGGTGTTAGATCTCGTTTGGACAATGGTGTCATGGGTTTCATCCCAACAAAATTTCTTTCAGACAAGGTAGTTAAGCACCCTGAAGAGAGGGTCAAGGTGAGTTAAAATTTGCAGTTGGTTATATAAGATTTGTATGTGTGTTTCTTGACATTTCATTTAGTATTTTACATGTGCAGAGATTATTCAGTACAGTACATAAAGGTTTCACAAAAGGCTTACATATTATTTTCCAGGTTGGTATGACAGTACATTGTCGTATCATGAAGATTGACATCGAGAAGTTCAGTGTAGACCTCACTTGTAGGACATCTGACTTGGCTGACAAGAACAATGAGTGGAAGCTTCCAAAGGACACCTATTATGACTTTGATGCTGAA
Source organism: Brachypetersius gabonensis (assembly GCA_037577145.1). Lineage (NCBI taxonomy): Eukaryota > Metazoa > Chordata > Actinopteri > Characiformes > Alestidae > Brachypetersius > Brachypetersius gabonensis. The sequence goes on from JBBJLR010000024.1 coordinate 5,610,937, forward strand.
ACTGAAGATCTCAAACATGATGAGGAGCAGAAGAAGAAACAGCAGAGAACCAGTCAGTACATCATCCTCAGATCACTGCTTTATATATAAATTATATTTAGAGACTTGCTATGATCTGATCTCATCATAAGTAGATTTTACTATAAAGCAACATCATTGTTTCTGCAGTTACTACTTTTAACTCTGATGCAGCTTGTTCCTTACTACTGCAAATATATCTTACTATTTTGTATTTGCCTGCGTCTTTTCCCATAGCTTACATCAAGAGAGTCATTGCCCACCCATCATTCCACAACATTAACTTCAAGCAGGCAGAGAAGATGATGGAATCAATGGATCAGGGTGATGTGGTGATCAGGCCTAGTAGTAAAGGAGAGAACCACCTGACGGTCACCTGGAAAGTTGCAGATGGGATCTACCAGCATGTGGATGTGCGAGAAGAGGGCAAAGAGAATGCTTTTAGTCTGGGACATACATTGTGGATTAACACTGAAGTGAGTCCTTAAACAAATCAGATCTGTTGGTGTGGTGGGTTTTGTGTGTAATTAAAATGCTGCATGACCTGTATTAGATGACCAATAGTCTAAACATGCAAGGACGTTTTACAGTTTTAACACTTTATTGTTTAAGTTACATTTGGGATCACTTTGAGACAACTGTGTTAGTATGTCTGTGCCTGACATAGAATCAGAGTAAAAGGAATTCCATTAATGTGCAGGAATTTGAGGATCTAGATGAAATCACAGCCCGTTACGTGCAACCCATGGCGGCGTTTGCAAGGGATTTGCTCAGCCACAAGTACTTTCAGGACTGCAATGGTGGAGACAGAAAGGTGGGATACATGTACCTTTCCCCACTCTATTTGGCTTTCTGTATTTCTTATGTCAAAGAATTTTAATGTGTCTGTCTTGTTCCAAAGAAAATGGAGGAGCTCTTGATAAGGACCAAGAAGGAGAAGCCAACATTTATTCCATACTTTGTGTCAGCCTGCAGAGACCTGCCTGGAAAGTTCCTGCTGGGATACCAGCCAAGAGGGAAGCCAAGGTAAATTTAAACTAAATATGCTGAACTTTGCTAATGGATATAGACTAATGGATTCAGTTTGTGAGCTGTATGCCTACTTTGTTTTGTTTTGTCCATCTGCAGAATAGAGTATGTGACCATCACCCCAGATGGTTTCAGGTACCGCTCCCAGATATTTCCTACAGTTAATGGCCTCTTCCGCTGGTTCAAGGATCACTACCAGGAGCCTGTACCAGGTCAGTGGAAGCTGCTAAACAATTTCTCAGAAATCGTAGTTATTGAATTAGTTATTCTTACATATTTTGTATTCTCAGTCATCTGTATGTGGTGAATTTGCAATATTATTTAATGTTCAATACATAGTTGTTTTTTTGTCTCCTGCCATTATTTTTCTGTCTGAAGGCATCACACCCAGCAGCAGTAGCAGAACACGAACACCAGCATCTGTGAACGCAACTCCAGCCAACATTAACATTGCAGGTATGCACCCAAATAATAAAAATCAAGGTGTTTTTTTCTTTAACATATTTCAAATTTTCCCTTTCTCTTGTTTGGTGCAGATTTGACTAGAGCCGTCAACGCTCTGCCCAGGAACATGACATCCCAGATGTTTAATGCCATTGCAGCGGTTACAGGGCAGGGCCAGAATCCCAACACTACTCCAGCCCAGTGGGCCTCCAGCCAGTATGGATACAGTGGAGGCAGTAGTGCAGGAGGAGGAGGCAGCAGCAGTGCTTATCATGTATGGGAATCACACCTTGAACCAATACTTGCTTAATTAAATTCAGCACACAAACTACATAAAGTGTAGAGTGATAGGACTTTCTTCTACATCCTCTCTGTTTGGACTGCAATGTGTTCTTGGATCTTTTTGTTGACCTGCAGGTTTTTGCCACGCCGCAGCAGCCTATGGCAACACCCATGATGACACCCAGCTACTCCTACACCACTCCAGGCCAGCAGCAGGCCATGACCACCCCCCAGTATCCTAGCAGTACACCACAGTCTTCTCATGGACACCACCAGCATGCCTCTTCCACACCATCATCCTCCTCATCTAGGGTTCGGACACCACAGCCCAAGTGAGTACCTCACTGTACCAAGCAGAGAAATGCTGAGAGATGAGAGCTACCTCTGGCATACTTCCTGATTTGACAATACATGCTCAGGATATGTCTATAGGTTATTTTTGTAATAGGTTCACCCACTTTGTGTCTTAGAAAAATATTACTTAAATCATTAAAAACTGTAAGTTGGATAACAAAACCCTTGAATCATCTAATTTGATAACATCCTTATTAGTTGAGAGGCCTCTGTTTTCTGTGTGTAAATATCACTATTTTTCTATATTTACCAGTAGGTGATTAAAAAAGCACATGTATATGTATTGCTGCCATCTGGTTGTGAAAGATAAAGTAAAAATGCACCAGCTCTAGAAATCCACAGCTATTCATCTTTTTCATGTCATATATTGTTCAATAGTTGTTGCAAACTAAATACTAAGTAGGTCTAGTTTCCCAAAGATTTTTTCTCTAAACTGTTTTTCACCTTTAGGACGAGTACCCACACTGCGGTGGATTGGGGTAAAATGGCTGAGCAGTGGCTCCAGGAGAAGGAGGCAGAGAGACGGAAACAGAAGACCCCTCGAATGACACCCCGCCCTTCGCCCAGCCCAATGATTGAGAGCACACCAATGTCCATCGCTGGAGATGCCACGCCCCTGCTGGATGAGATGGACCGATAATAGTAGACGGGCGGCACCCATCGCCGAACACATACAAATGCCCCCATTTTCACTTCACATCTCCATGTCTCTTTCTCACCTTTTTATGCTCTCTGTATTGCGCATACATCCAGTGCTCACAGTATTTAATTTGGAGAAAGAGGGATATTCAGTGGTGGCATTAGACAGACTCTACAAAAATGAGCTGAGGACAAACTGATTCAGAATACGGACCTATGGAGACACGAGTTTTACTTTTTTTCTTTTTTTTCTTTTTTTTTGGAACAAACGCATGTGAGCGCAGTATTTCCTTTTTATTTTTAATTAGAACTAAAAAAAATATATATGTTGAGACTAATGGTGGATAGTCTCTGTTGCTTTGCTGTTGTTGAATTTTGTACGCTGGCTAATCCAAACCCGTATATGTATTAAATGTGAATATGAATAGGAGACCTGTTCACTTTTTGAATTCATCATTGTAATAAAACTGACTGAATTTCAGAATAAATAATTACCTTGTAATGCACACACACACTCGACAGCACTCTCAAAAAAAATGTTTTACTTAGTGTTCGGTATTCCTTATAAAATTAGCATATAAAATTAAGTATTAGGTTTAGAGAAATACCTGTTTTTGAATTACCATAAAAAAGACTTGTTAACAACCAAGAGGGAGACTAAGAAAATAGAATCTATTTCATATCATTGTCCTCCATGACCTGCAAATCTAGAATAATTACTTTGTTTGATGCCATTGAGGATTTTTTGGGGGTTTTTTTTGTTTTTTTTAAATGCTCTTTAACAAATTTTCTGAATATAATTGGCATTTCTTTGAATTAAAATGTTTCCATAATAATGTCCAGCTTTGCCTGGTTTCAGCTACGTTCTATATTAACTTTTTATTTTGTTTTCTTGAGACTGTGCATCACCACCCGCCCCTAACCTTTGTTTTCGGCCTAGCACATTGTTTTCATTCTCAGTGTGTTTTTGTAATAGTTCATACCTCCTCTCCCATCTAACCTCTGGCATAAATTCAAATGCCTGCAGTTGAGCTTAAGCAGAATGTGTCTTGTTGTGACAAGTTATTTATACTGTGATTCAATCCTTCTGTTATACTATTAGTTACTATCTTATCTCCTTATGCTTTTGTAGTTCATTTTTACCATTTGTCCCTGAGGCTGGAGAGTTGCCTAGTCATTCCTTTATACTGTGTTTGAGAACATTTTGGTAAATGTATACTTTCCCAACCATGTGTTTTGTACAGGGGTTGTGCTGTTCACCTGTAATGGTTCTTATGATGGTGGGAGGAAAAGGCAAAAGAATGTTACTTCTGTTCAGTGTAATTCACTGCTGATCATGTTCATTTCTTTTCTTAGAAGTACAACTGTGAGCAGAATGCATGTGTTCATTGAAGGTATCCCATGAGATTTAAGTAAAAAGTAAAAGACCAGAATTAAAATCCTGAACTCCCTGTCTCATGAGCATGTTTGAGAAATGTGTGAAAACTGTTGTGACAGTGATGAGAGTGAATTGTACATAAGCCCCTATTGGAAGCAACTTTTGTAGGGGTGTGCTGTAATGAAAATAGGTATTATTCAGAATGTAGCAATAATTATGCCTGAATTACAATTTAAACAATTACAACTAAATTCATAAGTGTACCCTGAAATGTAGAACATGTAAGCATGTTTAAAGATTCAATATAAAAATCAAAAACATTTCAAATACAAGCAGGGAAAGTTCAAACTGCCACCTAGTTTTTTCAGTAGAAAACTTAATTGCTGCAGAAAAAGTACTGTGTAACATGATTTTCCCATAATCACTGATATTACCAAATCAGTTTTTAAATGAGAATTGGCTCTATTAGGAGAATTTGTACACATGAAAGTAAAGATCCTTGTCTGTATTGTGCTGTAATATAGTTTGTTTCCCAGCTGAATGAAACTCCTCTTTCTTGCCCTAAAAACAATCCCACCATTTTGCTCGTTCTAGGAATCCAGTGATCTGATGTGTCCAGCAGATTCTGGTCATGGGTGCTGGCATATGTATCATATTAGCTGAAGAAACACATGATGCAGTTGAAGGAACAAAGACTCCACTTAAGGATACCACCATGAAAAATTCTTGGAGGGCATTTAAGGAAAATAATGTGATCTCTTATGAAAGGGTCAACAGTAGCACCAAGCACAGCACTCATAAGGTTGGAGCATTACGAGCATTGGAGAAACAAAATAAAATTAAGGATAATCTCCTCTCAGTACCTCATGGCACCACCTTTTGCCTTAATTACTGCCATGAGTTTGTTTGGATAGTTTATACAATTTTGCACCTTGCTGGTGGGTCTTTCCAGATTTTCATTAGGGTTTAACATTCACCTTTTCCCCTTCAGCCACTGCATGGTCAATTTGCCGGGTTACTGTCTTGTTGTGAACCTTCTTCCCATTGACAACTTTCTGGAAGAGGGCAGCAGGTTTAGTTAGGTTATTTTATCCTGATAAGATCCCCTCAGAAAAACAAGAACCCAAGAACAGGGTGCTACCACCATGCTTAACTGTGGGTGTGGTGTTCTTTGGACAAGCTGCATTGGCTTTCTCTCAGATGTAGTTTGTGTTGAGGCCAAATACTGTAGTTTAGTTGTGGTTTCATCTCACTATAACACCTTTTTCCACTTGGCCTATCTTCAAGCAAACTCAATTGAGTTGACATGGTGTGTTTCTTTCTTGCATCCCTCCCATACAGGCAACATTTGTAGAGTACTTGTGATACTGTCACATGGCATAAATTCCTGTAACGGCTTCAAAGTTGCCATAGGGCTCTTGGTAGCCTTGCTAACCAATTTCCTTCTCACACTTCTGTCCACTGTGGAAGGACAGCGTTATCCAGGGAGGGTCCTAGATGTACCAAACACTTTCAACTTCTTAATTATAGACTTTACTGTACTTTTAGGGATTGATAAAAACTTTTTTGTATCCATTCCCTGACCTGCATCTGTCCAAAGTTCTTTTGGCAGTGCCTTACCACCCAAAGCTCATTGATTGCCCCTAGTCAGTACACACCCCCTATCTAATTTATCCTATTTTTCTGCTAAATTTCAAACACAATTCATATTTTTTTTTTAATTTAAATCTATAGGGGGAATAAGACAAAAAAAGAAAATGAGAAGAAAATACTGGACTATTTGTTTATTATTTACCACTGCAAAAGAGCTACATTTCTTCACATTAAACAAATTATTTTGTAACAACTGGTAAATCATGCATATAGTCAGATGCTATTCAGAATTTCTGTTCCATATATGATCCTTTATATATTTTTATATACACATTACTTCCACACAATTACTTCCACACTTCCAACTTGGTCCAAATCTTTCATTATCGGAGTGGCTTGAGCACCAAAGAAGTGCAACTGTTTTTCTTCAACCCAGTATCCTGAGACAGAGCAGCACAGTGCAGTGGCCTTCTGTGTTCTGGTGTGCCACTGTGCTCCTGTTCTGTGTTGCAGACCTCATCCTCTAACATCCATTCACACCTCTGTCATGCTCCTAAACTCGCTTAATTACAGCAGCTGGAGTTCTTTTTCTTTAAAGATTTGAAGTCACTGTGATCAGCAGTGATATCTGTAAGGAAGCAAGTTAAAAGCAGCAGTCAAAGAAGGAGAAAGACAATGTGTTTTTAGCTTCGATCTAAAGCAGAGATTTCCACCCCAGTCAAGTCCATCTAGAGAATGGAAAAATAGCTCAGTAAAACTGGCAAAGCTATTATTTTGCCAATGTAATGTCAATATCTTGTAACTCCATTTTTCCTGTTTTATGTTTCATGCACTTCATGATAAATGTATTAATAAAAAGTTATTATTATTATTGCTGTGGATGAGACAATCCCAGTAATGAAGATCACTTACTGACAATATCACTTGCTTGCCTTGTGTTCTTCCTTTCCAGTTCTCCTAATACAGTGGCCTCGAAGGTAAGTGATGCAACACGGATAAATAAGTTTCTCACACTCTCTCCTGTTTGTGGGGAAACAAATGTGGGTACTTTGCATTGATATTATTGCTGTGATGGAATCATATAACAATAACTATATCCACCTCTAGACGTTACAAACACAAGCCATGTTCCCACAATGGTGTCCTACCTGAGAGAGCAGACACAGCCCAGTACTCAGCTTTGATCTCTTCTGACAGCTTGATGGCTTCCTGCTCTATCTGGGCTAACAGGTCTGGATGCTGACAGAAACAGTTAACATGAGTTCACCAGTCAAGCATGTGACATGTATTCATTTGAGAATGAACTCACACTCTGGTCCTTCTTTGTCCCCACAAGGAAGAGCAGTACACTGGAAGGATCATTGTCTATCATGGCATCTTCAAGCCACAGTCTGCATGGTTATCCCAAAGAAATGAGTGAAATCAAAAGCCCAGTTTACGTAGCAGTGCTAAATTAAGTCCTACTCCCACATTTAGATGTGTCTAACATAAGTGGAGAAATTTGTGATATCACCATGCCTTACCTTGCATGATCCAAAGAATAATAGTTGCTTAGGTCAAATACAACTATGATGGCTGCAATTCAGAAAAATAAGCAAAAATGTTTTGATTATGAAACCAGTTATTTACAACCAGTGCAGCAATGCATAAAGGATTTTTACCTTGGGCCCCTCTGTAGTAGGTGGAAGCGATGCATTTAAACCTTTCTTGACCTGCAGTGTCCCACCTACATTCATTTAGAGACTTCATTTCAGTACGAAAATGAACTGCTTTAGAAGGTTTTAACACACTGAATTATGTACATTTTGTCTCATTGTTTGTATACTGTAATGCATTATTGTATTCATTCTGCACGTATTTATTTTTCCAAAAGTGTGATTCATGACTCACAGCTGCAGATTGAAAGGCACTCCCAGAACTTCAAATCTCTCCATCTCAAAGTCCACTCCAATCGTGGCTTTGTAGCCTTTGTGAAAAGAGTCCTTACAAAACCTTTATGCAAGTCATAAACCTCTCTACATCATTCATGTCTTTTTGACATATATTTTTAAGAACTATAGTCGACATAATATTTTTTTTCAATATACAGAACCAGTTAAAAGGGCTCAACAATTGTGAAATCCTAAAATAATTTTCTTGATTTTCTTTGTAACATTTACACATTAAAAGTAAAAGTGAATACATATACAAGCTATGAATAACATATGGAGCTACCACAATATTGTCTTTCTACAAAATACCAAAGCTATTTTGACCCATACAATAACACAACATTGTGTGACTCATATCAATAAGAACAGATATTCCATTAATTTAATTTCAACAAGCAACACATGAATTTGAAAAAAATCTACTTATTGGGTGTGGGTGTCACCCGCGTACTGCACATACTATACATGTCCATTTTAGCAGTTATTTTTCATCACCCCCACAGATAAGAAAATATGTAAAGTGACTTTCTCTTGCTCATTTATAATAATTATACACCATACAATATCGGACAATATTTTGTTCTGCTCACCTACTGATTAAACATGTTTTTCCCACTCCAACATCACCCACAACTATGACCTTTGCTACATTAAATCTGCAGAGAAAAGCACAATGAAACATGTTTATTTTGCACACAAATATGTGTAAACCTAGGGAAGAGCCCAAGCTGAAACATGGGAAATGGGACTTACCCAATTGGGTCTGCCTTCTGAGCCTGACAAGCATCTTGGACTGTAACATGAAAGGTGTTTTTTGTGTGCACTGCAGCATTCTTTGTGAAGCACTAGACAACACACCAGAAAAGTTAGGATTAAGTATCATTATTATCATTATTACTATTATTATTATTATTATTAAGCAGAAGAAAAAGAAGAAGAAAAAGAAAAAGTAACAAATATCAGTACACCAGGAGTAATAGACAAAATGTGATTTACTAGAGGGAGCTCAGAGATGATCCGATCTTCTCTTATAGGCGGTAGGGAACTCATAGTTGGACTCCTGGAGAAGTAGTCAAATGGACAGCTGCACACAAACAAAAATTAAGCTTTTTAGAGACAATGGCATAGTGTAGACAATTTAAAAATGTACAATAAAAATACATTACTGCCCTACATATCTGTAATATTAAATAGCCTAACCAATTACATAGCTTATTATGCAATGCAATATATTATAGAAAATATGTAATAATAGTTTACAAATTTTGCAGAATCAGCAGAAATGCAGACATTAGTACATACCAAGTAGTTTTGAATTGATCAAACCACACTGATGAGCCTTCTGGATTCTACAAGAGTCAAGAGCCTCTAATCATATTATCATTTATTTCTGCTTGCAGCGCTGAAACAGTGCAAAGCTAATTCTTCTTCATCTGATGATGAGACGCGTTGAGAAAGGAAACTCGGTTATATTCCCTCAACGGCAAAATGTAATTTGTGAAAGCCTTCAGCTCGACTTCTGTGAGTTCACACCCCTGAGGTACTTCCTCTTGTTGGGAATAAGCATTACTGCTAATAAACTATGTTGCCAACTCTCTCCTACAGAAAGTAGCTGAAGTTTACCCAGGAAATCGCTAGATGTCGCTAGATGACGACACGTGCTTTTTTGCATATAAATTAAAATGTAAAAAATAACGACAGGAGAGGAAGAAAAAGAGAGACTTGGAAGGTGAAAGAGACGATGTCCGTGTGTGGCTTCTAAAAGAAAAAATCTTTGTTATATACCGAAGAGTGATTTCTTTTTTACATTGCTTAAAAATATAACAAATTATTTTGCTTGTTTTGTGGGTGGGTGAGATCAACCAACAAAAGGTTTATGATTGGTCAGTCGCTGTGACCCTTTTACTGCGTGCACATGCGTAGATAGTTCACTTTCCGAGCGACTGGAGGGATGAATGCAGAGCGGGTTGGGTCTCAGGCTGATCTACAGGGAATATTGACGACAAATTTGTACAGAAAGTAGCTGTCAGAATGTCACTGCATATGTCGCTGGGCGCTTTTGGGAAAAATGGTCGTTAAGGGGGTCTGGAATGTTGCTAGAAATGGCGACAAAGTTGCTTCGTTGGCAATACAGGTTGTGAACTACAAAAAAAGGCACCGAACTACAATATCCACAAAGCACCACCGTGTTCTCGCGATAAAAGCGCGCTTTCCAGCCTGTCAGTGCTCGACCTGTGCCGCCTGCCCGTTCTGTTCCGCGCATGCGCTTCCGCCTTCTTTCTGCCAGATCTTAAAGATTTTTTTTTTGCTTTGCACTCAGCATATATTATAAATAACAGTGGTACAAAAGCACCAGGGGGCAGGAACACACAAAGAAAAACTAACAACAAATATTAAAATATTCAAGCAAGTGCAACAATTAAACAGCCATAGCATTGTTTGACCGTTTAATGCTCCAAGTATTTTAAAAGGTCACTCTGGAAAACCAAGAAGAGGGGGTTACATTTAGTAAAATTACATGAATATGAAACTTGAGGAACATAAAAATCAGAAACAGAATCGCATTTATTGGCCAAGTATGTGAGCAGGCACGTGTGTATAAATGAACAATACACGATGATAAACTATCTAGATCTTATGTACATAATATAAATCACTGTAATTACTAAAATCACAGGATGAACAAATTTCATTCATGCTAAATATTTGGCCTCAACGTTATATGTATTTTTTGTGTTTAAAAGCTGCCTTATACTGTATATATGTAAATAAATTACTAGATGTACAGTATATGTGCCAATGTATCTGTCCAAATAAAAAGTTATATATTAAACTGCTTAAATACAGTAATGCTTTATACATATACATAAATATATTGCATAGCCACAATTTATATTGAGTTTCGGAAATGCGCTGTCTGCAGTTAAAAGTTCGTGAGACCCATTGGACAGCAACAAGGCGGCTTTCTGAGTGCGCATGCGCACGCATGCGTGGGACGGGTCAGGGCTCTGACTCTGCCCCTGAGAAATAGAGGAGAAACCCCGATCGTTCTTTCTTTCTCAACATGGCACCGAAGGCGAAGAAAGAAGGTGTGCTCCTTTTCAGTAATTTCTCTGTAAAAAACAATAGTTTTACTGACACGTTACTGTTAATATTTAGCTCAAAGGTTGTTGAAATGCTTATGTTTATCTTAGGTAGTTTTCCAATTTAGTTTAAAGTGCCATAAAGTAGATATTTGTCTCCTGGAGTGCCGTAATGGAGAAAGATGTCCACACTGCTTCCCTTATACACGTTACTGTTACGGATCTCGGGATTATCCAGCTTCTGTATTATTGTTCGGCTCAGTTTTCTCCAGTATTAGCTATAATGTTAATATGAACCTGAATGATTTGCTGTGGTATTATTCGGGTATTGTAGAATGTAACTCTGAAAAGCATGGCTGACTGACTGAATGCTAACATGCCGTTTAAAACATCTGAGTGAAAATTGTTTATCTTGCTGGATGTTCAGACTTCTGCCAGTAATAAGTGTAATTTCGCGCCAGGAAACCAGCATTGTAACATGTTTGTCTGATTTGATGTCTTTTCTGTCCCAGGGCTTAGAGTCTCCATAGTTATGAGTCACTTATTTCTAGAAAGGACCATTTTTTGGATAATTCTTATGCTAACTTTTGTAAATGTTAGAACTTGCCGTTTATTGCTGGACTATAAACGGCTTTTGTCTATTTTTTCATCAGACGATAACAAGATTTGATTACTGTTGGAATACTTCATGATTAGGATTGTTACTTATTGGTATTACATTTAAATTTTCCTCAGCTGTCCCAGCCAAGACTGAGGCCAAGTCTAAGGCTCTGAAGGCCAAGAAGGCTGTGCTGAAAGGAGTCCACAGTCAAAGGAAGAAGAAAGTCAGGACTAGCCCTACCTTCCGCCGGCCGAAGACCCTGCGCCTGAGGAGGCAGCCTAAGTACCCCAGGAAGAGCGCACCACGCAGGAACAAGTGAGTTTTTCAGCAAGTTGGCCTGTTAAACGCTGTATTTTTATATATGTGTGTAAACTCCTGTTTTTTATATATAAACACAAACTCCTGTTTTTTATATATAAACACAAACTCCTGTTTATGAAACTTGTCAGTGAATCCGTTTTATGTAAAGGAATGTTACATATTCAGGATGCAAATGATGGGAAATTGCGATCAAAGCATGATACTTTGTGATTAGTTTTTTTTAATACTGATGCATCCTAATGAGTGTTTGTAATATATTTGTATATTTTATTCCTGTATATTTGTTGAATGTAATCTGGTCCTACGATCTGTTTTTTCAGGCTGGACCACTATGCCATCATCAAGTTCCCTCTGACCACTGAGTCAGCCATGAAAAAGATAGAGGACAACAACACACTGGTGTTCATTGTTGATGTCAAAGCCAACAAGCACCAGATTAAACATGCAGTCAAGAAACTGTATGATATTGATGTGGCTAAAGTAAACACACTGATCAGGTATGATTTAAACATTTTCACTTTTAAATATTTTGGAAAATACAATCAATGTTCTTCCATGTAATGATGTAACATAATCATGAACTCTGATTTATGATGTTCTCAAAGGAACCACTGATTCATGGGCCATGTTTAGCATGGTTTTGTTACTAATCCTATGTCGGGTGACCAATTTGTATGATTTTACTTAGGCCTGATGGTGAAAAGAAGGCATACGTTCGTCTTGCACCAGATTATGATGCGTTGGATGTTGCAAACAAGGTAAAAAAAAACCTCACTGATTTCAGTTTTACATTACCTTTAAGGGAAGCCTAAGTGGATACTGCTAATAGTGAATTAAGGATATATAGCCATTGGTTGCCACAGATTTGCTTGGATATTCAAAACACTAACTTTGTTAGACATATTTGTTAGAGCAAATGATGTCATTGTTTCTAACTGAATGATTGTGATGCATTCAAAGGAACCACTGATGCCAATGCCTGCTATAATGCACCTGCTCATTTTAATGTTTAGTGTTAAATGTGATTTCATCTTTTTTTCAGATTGGCATCATCTAAACCTGCGCTTGATGTGTACAGAAGAATAAATGTTTGTAAAAACGTACATGTGTTGGTTGGTTTTATTTGCTGCCCACGCTTGCATGTGATTTATGGTTGGGTACATACAGGAAACCCTTTTAGTTGTCATATTCAAACCCACTTCCAAGTACAGGCATATTTTGATTACTCCAGTGATTGGTAAATAGTTGTTAAGATGTAACTAGCAAAATGGAAGAGACCTATCTCGGGTGAAAAAATTAAGTGTTAAAAGTTTGACAAATGTTCTGTCAAATATGGGTTCACGTCCAGCATTACTGCCTATCATGCCTTAAGTCAAAATTGTACTTTAGTTTGGCATCTAAAAAGGACTTAATAGAGGTCCAGTAAGGTTATTAAGCATTGAGGATTAAATCACATTTGATGAATACTTTTTTTTTTTAATCCAGGTAACGTTTACTGTAGTGGCTCAGTGTTTTTTCTTTAGTGAATCACAAGCATCAGGAATGCAGTTTAAACTAGTTT
>JBBJLR010000024.1:5624270-5635432 GCA_037577145.1 Brachypetersius gabonensis
GAGAGCCAAACACAAGAAGCCAGAAGACCGAATTTCAAATCCTGGCCACAGCATGTAAAGTTTCAGTGACTTGTTGTCTGGTTGTTGTTAGTGTTGATTGGTGTAGTTTTCAAATTAAAGAAATCTGGTAATATTCAATTTGTAGTTGTGGTGCTCATTAATTTTTGGTGGGTCCTCCTAAATTTTTGCTGGCACTCCTAACTTTTTGAAGTTGGGAGCACCAGTGCTACCAAGTAAAAAAAGTTAATTTCGAGCCCTGATATGTATTATTTAGGAACTAGTTGTTTGTAAAAATTGATTTGCTTAGAATTCTTCAGCTGGCAACAGACTGTCGTCTTTTATTTTCTCTTTCTCATTTCAGAGCAGAGAAGTTACAGCTTGTGAACCACAGACCACAAACGGCTGTTGAGATCCAGCTGGTCAGACTTCAATATTATATGCTGTCTCTTTCTTTTCTTTTTCTGTTATTTTGTGCCTTTTCTGTCTCTGCCTCAGTCTGTGACTCTCATTAGTGTAGTGGGGTAGACTAGGTCCATGCAGAAAATATTTCAGTACTGACTACAGTAATAATGATTGGATGTATGGTGTACAAAACATTTTCTTTCTCACATAGATGGTAGAAGAAAGTGAGGAGCGGTTAACTGAAGAACAGATAGATGACCTTATTCAGAAGGTTACAGATATCCTCCCTGGAGATCCACAGCAAGAAGGTGCTCCTGGAGATGCTGAGATGACCACCAGCACAGACCACTGACAAGTTCTCTACAATATAATTTCCCCTAGTTCTTTTGATATCGTATTTTATTTATATGGCCCAGATAATCTTTAACAGATCATTTGTAGTACATTTTGAGGGTGCTGTTATTTATCAGTGCATTTTAGTTTTCATGACATTAATGAGTGTTTGAGTTGCCTATATGTTTATGAATAATTATCAATGAAACCTGAATCATCACAGCATCTCAGTGTTGTATATTTGATCATTAGTTTTAGAAAATGTGTTGGCTGTTAAGTGATCTGTGTGAGAATAAAGTACCCATTTCATGGGAAAAATATTTTATTTGATCATTTTATCATTTAAATAGACTGACATAGTGCTGCCTGCGCTTTGAAACACTGTGTTCAGCTTATCAGACATGTCTAACCTCTCCACCTTGTAGACATGAAGTTTCTGGTGGTAGTTCATCTAACTCTGCAGTGTTAGTCATTGTCTATTCCTTCATGAGTTTCTGGCCACAGCTGTATATTTTTAGTTGGCGGATTCTCAGCCTAGTAACACTGAGATGTTTAAAAAACTGCTGAGTGTGATCAGTCCTGTGCAGCACATACTCCTTGAGATTCCACCACAGTGTCACTGTGGGGCTCAGAATGATCTTCTCACTGGTGGACAGGTGGGGTTCCTGACCATTGATGAACAGGCTTAAGAGAGTAAACAAATGATGCAGAAAAACAGATTGGCTACAGACTGTTGTAAATAAAAACAATTAAAACCAGTGGGCCTGACACTTGAAGATGGGTGTTGGTATGTTAGGTAAACTTAATAAAGTGGTCCCTTTTTTAAAATGGGTTTTTAACCCATTTACGTTACGGTATAAAGAGTGTTTCAGCTCAAACTGTTTTTGCAAAAGGGCCTACACGGGTCAGCAAATTATAACAGCTTATTTACATATAAAGTCCTTAAAGGGACAGGTTGTTTGGGGGATAGTGAGGTTAGTAAATAGTCATGAAAAATTAATGACTTACATAAAGCTGTACCAACAAAACATGTAGAATATAGGAATATCTATTAAACTAAAAAGGTTAAAAAAAAACTAGCCTTTTGAGTGTTCTGGGCAAAGTGCAGCAGGCATGATAGTTTTTACAGAAACTCGTTCAGTGGTTCAGCTGGTTCACAGGAGAAAAGGGATGTGTGCATACAGATCTGCAGAAGAGATATATTTCCTTTCTTGCATACTTCCCTTACTCTTGTTCAGTTGTTTACACGGAGACATTTAGATAGATGCAGCTTTACTTGTTCTATTCAAACGGGATGAGAACCTTGTTTTTTATTACTCAAGTCTGTGAGTATGATCCCTATTGCAATCCTTGGTTTATTTATGAGCAATAATTTTGTGCAAGGTTCTCTTTAAATAAGTTTTATCGCTCTTTTACTAGTTGTGCATGGCTCGGTTGTCAGAATATCCTCATTTATGTATGCCAAAATAAAATGATGAGTATGTTTTAATACGCAGAATGCTAGGGAGGAAAGCAAAGGCAAAAATGTGTTGGTTGGATGTGCCGTTAAGTGCTTAGGTGAGTGCAGTGAGTCCAGACAGCCACTAGTGTGCACCAAGGTCGTCTACGACTGGATAAACGTATCAGTGTGTGTTGTGTGGTGGAAGAGCTGCAGTAGTGCTAATTTGAACGTCTCGCAGCTCGCCTGCGCTGGTGTATTTCTCTTCAGACAGATTTCCGTTAGCCACGGCTGCTGAAAGGCGTTGGAGTAAGGTATCTAGAACTCAGTCCTTCAGGCTTGGACTTAGAGCAGTCTGGCTGAACGTCCATGTGGATGCTTCTCCACACACTGGACATTTCCAGTCCACTGTCCTGATTATGGGAGACTGGAGAGAGTAGCTGGGAGCTGCCTGGACAGTACGTCTTATTTCCGTCTGCTCTGCTGGAACATTTTCTCTTGAGAGCAGTTGTCTCTTTATCGAGTTAACGTTTGGTGCAAATCTTAAAGCTAACTTAAATTGAACCTAAACGCACCTGAAAGCGTTCTTGTTTGTTTACCTTTTTCAACGTAACTAAGTAACTGTTAGCAGGCTAGTTAGCTCGTACTGTGTCGCGGGCAGATCTGAAAATGTGTACTTTTCTCTCGTAGTGATTTTAATTACATCATATAGGTATGATTTTCACATTGGTGAAGTGTTATAAAGCGTTATAAAATGTGTTTCGGTTTATAGGTAGTTAAAGAGCGCCATCCTTTTGTGAACGTTGGACGGTGAGCCAACTTCTCCACTGCGACTGGGTTGCCTGTATTTGTGAATGCATTTTGCAGAACAGGAAACCCTCAGGATAGCATGAAACTTTGTTTCAGATAACGCCTGTCTAGATGTAGGTTAAAATGGTTTTATGGGTTATTTGACCTGTTGCTCAGACGGGGAAAATAGGAACGTGCGCAGCTGCAGTAATGCTGCTTGAATATACCGCCTACACTACATTATATTAAAGCCTCTGTATTGACCACAGTTTCTTCGCACAGCAAGCCACGTCCTTTGCTAAGTATTAGAGCAGTAGTCATTGGTGGCTACATTTTATGATCAGCCTACGTGGTTTTTGAGCTAGTTTTCAACAGTTTTAGAGGTTCATGTGCATTATTGGTAATGTCACCAATAATTGCAAGTCTACACACTTGTTCTGTTTTGCAGTGAAATAAATCCTAGACAGATCTTAGAAAACGTTTTACTGTCTTCCTTTCTGATTTGCTTACTTTCATGTTTGTACTTCTTTCTTCCTTTTTTCCAGAGACAATGGAGCTGGCTCAGTGGCTTGACTCTGCAAGTCTGGATTCAGCAGTCAACTCTTAAACAAGGACTCAAGGGGCTTTTAAGCCCGCTTTACCTGTTTTGTTTTTCCCCTCCCCTCGCATCCCCTCCTCCCTTTACCTATAATATTATTCTTCATTCCTGCTTTTCCCCTCTGTTTTTCTTTTCTTTTGACTTTGTCCCATTTGCTCTTCCTACACATTTTTATTCTCAACCCTTACTGTCCAGGGAAAGAATCTGTTGTGGCCCTTTCCCCACCATCTGGATTTTTTTTATTGTATTCCCCAAATTCCCCCTGCTACATACACACTCACACATTATGAGGAAACAAACTTTCAGTGTTTTGCTGACCTGTCTGGTCATCAGCTCTGTCACAGTATTTTATCTCAGTCTTAGTGCCATGGAATGCCCAAACTCTAGATCTCGGGGTGCATGGGGCGCAAACCAACATCTTAGCAGGAATCTCAGTTACCCCCTGTCTGTTGCTGTAGAATACAGTGAAGACAGTCCTCTAATTTTTGTTGGTGGAGTACCTCGTAGTGGCACCACTTTGATGCGGGCCATGCTGGATGCCCACCCTGAGGTGCGCTGTGGAGAGGAGACTCGTGTCATCCCCCGTCTTTTAGCCATGCAGGCCACCTGGAGCCGCTCGGCCCGGGAGAGGGTCCGCTTGGATGAAGCTGGTGTTACAGACGAGGTTCTGGACTCTGCTATCCGTGCCTTCCTACTGGAGATCATTGTGGGCCATGGGGAACCTGCACCACGACTGTGTAACAAAGACCCTTTTGCTCTCAAGTCCCTTACATACCTCTCCAAACTTTTTCCAAATGCCAAATTTGTGCTGATGATTCGCGATGGCCGAGCCACAGTTCACTCTATGATCTCACGCAAGGTGACAATCACAGGTTTCGACTTGACTAGTTACAGAGACTGCTTGATAAAATGGAACCGAGCCATGGAGGTCATGTATGACCAGTGCTTGGTCGCTTCAGAAAGGAGCTGTCTGCCAGTGCGCTATGAACAGTTAGTGCTGCATCCAGAACAAGAAATGCGAAAGCTCCTTCAGTTCCTGGATATCCCCTGGGATCAGGCAGTGCTTCACCATGAGGAACTCATTGGGAAAGCTGGAGGAGTGTCTCTATCAAAGTGAGTAAAGAGCATTCAGGGGGTCCTTGATTTATGCCCCAGATCTGTTCCTGTGACAATGATGTAGCCTGAATTTTTGTGTAAGTTAAAACACCATAGCCTAAGTCACTTACTTATTCTAACACAGTTTTAAAATCATGAAAACACAACTAAGCCACAGAAAAAGGAAAAGGAAACCTCTCTCACTCATAGACCTCGTTACTGTGTATTCATCTGGTATTTAATGTTATTGACTTCATCTGTAAGTGGTTTTAATATCACCATTAATATTTATTTAATATTTTTGGGCTGATCAAACTAATTGAATATGATTTATTGTATGCATATGCAACAGAAATGTATTGTGATATATTTTGGCATCCCCATCTGTAAAAAGTTATAAATCTTGAGTGAAATCACCTTGCTGAACCCAGAGCTCTCTTGGTCATGGTGATATGTGATTTAACCTGAGTGTAACAAAAGAGTGACAAAACCTGGTTATGGATACTGGGCATCATTTTCTTGCTTTTCCTAATTATGGGGCCTCTTGCGTAGTGCTGACATCTACATCTTGTCTGTGACGTTTTAACTCGGGCCTTTGGTGGTAATTTAGGGAAATAACGCAAGTGATGTGAAAACTGACTGGCCAGTTCATTTTAAATCAAAACCCTTTACTTCCCCAATCACAATTCTCCAGATCCACTGGTACTCAAAAGGAGATGTGGAAAGACTCACAGCATTATACAGTATAGAGCATTAATGTGTCCTGTGGTAGGACATTCTGGGCATGAAATTCAGTAGTATATCACAAAATATTGTGATATACCACATCCATAACCAGTAATCTTGCATGTCACAGACACATCTTATTTATTTCATAAATTCTTTTTTTTACAGTACAAAAAGAACTGCAAGATGTTAAAACCTGAGTGAACAAGAATAGGGCCTAGCACTACAGCAGCTTGTGTTACTTGTTCCTTCTTGTGGAGAATTTACCAAATATTATTTTGTATTGAGTTTATCATGTTCATTATTACAATAACTAATGAATGGTCAGTTTGAATGATCGACACAATAACAGAACAGAACATGTATTTCTTTGATCTAGGGTTTCTTAGGCTGAACATTTTTTTGCTTTTGTTGCAGGGTGGAACGGTCAACAGACCAAGTCGTCAATCCAGTAAATACAGAAGCCTTGTCTAAGTGGGTGGGCAAAATTCCAAATGATGTGGTGAAGGACATGGCTGACATTGCACCAATGCTAAGACGCCTAGGTTATGATCCTCTAGCTAACCCTCCAGACTATGGCAAGCCAGACCCTGTACCACTGAACAGTTCTAAACTGGTAAGATTAAAGGAATGGTATTTAAAAGAAGAGAGAAATATACCACAACCATGACTAATATCCAATGGAGTATTCACACATATTAACTCTTCATTAATGCCCTTGAATTAATTGAATTAGGAAATACAAGTAGCTGAAAACCTTTGAATATAAATCACCCCGAGGATCTTTTTCATCAGTACTCCGCTGTTCTTTAGGAAAGCATGTTATTCAAAAGATGCATTTTAAACATAGTGACAGTTGAATGGATTGCTCTTGTGTTAAATGAAAGTGAGGTTTTTTTTAAAAATTATTTTTCAAATGAAACTGTTGAGGAAGGAAGTGAATAGTCTAAGCATGCTCTGACCTCTGTTTTTACCTCCTCTACTCTGTTTCAGGGTGCCAAACCAAATACAGATGTTTTTCATCCTAGCTAATCCTAGTTGGAACCTTAACACCTGATTTGCCTTTCATGAACTGTTGAACAGTACCCTTGAGGTGTGAATGGCAGCAGAATTTGCAGTACCCTTGGACACAGAGAGAGAATTTTTGTATGAGACATCTGCCCTTTCTGCTTTTGGACATCAAGTGTATCCAGAAACATCCTTGCAATTGCACGTTGAGCTGTAACATATATATTTTTAAGTGTCTTGGATAAAGTAAATAAATATTTATTTTAAAAAAGATTAAGATTACAATCTGTTGGTTTTCTTTCTGAATGCTCATTTAGTTTTAATATTTATTATACACAGAGAGGCTGTGAATGGTTGAGATGATCCAAATTATAATCTTGAAAATCCCTTTTGTTTTATGTATCAGAACTTTTTATTGTTATACATAATAGGAGCTTAATGGAAGTGCCTTCTGCATTTAAGAGCGTACCTTATGGAGTGTGTCCAAAAATGTTGAGAGTATGTGTTCACTTGCTATCCAAAATGAATTTTTGGGTGTATTGAGTTCTTAATGGACAGCAGTACTGATGAATCAGCCTGGAAGATAAAAAAGCAGTGTGAGCACACCTGCTGAAAATTTAAAAACGGCAACAGGGGTTTTGCGGAGGGTCATCATATAAATTCTTGTATTAAACACTTTGAACAGGTGACACTTAATTAGACCGTCAGGGATTACTAGTGGGACATTGTGCTGTGGTGGGACAAAATATTGAGGCTTCAGCATGGGTCGAATATAGGGTCTTGTTTATGTGAACCATCATATACATTGAACATACAATTTATCAACAAAAGTGTTCGGATGCCTGACCAATACACCAACGGGCCATTAATGATATTGGATTCAAATACATTTACTTAAATATGGAATTGATCATCTTCTTTCCAGTTCATCCCAAAAGTGATTAATAGGGTCCGGGTCAAGGCTGATAGTCTTACTTTACACAGTCATGGTGGTATTAAAAAGGACCTTCCACAAAGTTGTCCATATCACTTGGTATGCTGAAGTATTACGACTGTACTCCACTGAGAGAGAGGCACCTAGCACAAACCATGAAAAACCTTTGTGTCCCAATACTTTATTCCACACAGTGTAGGAAATAGATATCTAATGGGAATTAGTTATTAAACGGGCTGAGTAAAACAAATGACCCCGACGTGATTTGAACACGCAACCTTCTGATCTGGAGTCAGACGCGCTACCGTTGCGCCACGAGGTCTGTAGCGAGCAAGTTTCTGTGTGCTGATTCGAACTGTTTTAACGCATTTTTTTACTATTATTATTGTGTCTGGTTGCGGTGGAGTTAATAAAATATTAATACATGTGAATAAACTGCTTTTTTATGCGCGAACGGCCGCTTTTAAATTTCACCAGTACAATATTTTAACAGTGCTTTGGTCCGCCCTCTCTGACGAGTTGTTGGTTTTGTGTAATACTCATTTTCCTTTGGACATCTTATGTCTAGGAGATTCTAAAGTTATTCTTTGTTGCTGTAACGTATGGAGTTGCACGTTGTACACAGAATCACGTCACACGACGACTAATGAGAGCAAGGAAGTTTTGTTATGCTGTAAACATAGAAGCTCGTAGAGGTCTCTGATGGCACAGTGGCTAGGGTTCGGCGCTCTTACCACCGCGACCCGGGTTCGATTCACCGTCAGAGTTTGTGCATTTTACAGTAGTCTTTGTCGGAAACGTTAGGTTTACTGTAGAACTAGTCACATATAAGGTGGAAGGTTTCATACAGACGATCCGTGGTTTCGACAATGAAGGCATTTTTTTCCTAAAGGTCACGTAACTAGTAATCCAGGAAGAGTGTATAAAGCATGCCATCCACCCACACATTCTGTCCACAACAAGAAGAGTGCAGGAGTGTGACACTGGGCTTCTGGGACTGCCTGAGGTAAGGATGATAAAGTCTTTTTAATTTACACTTCCATGTGAAATCAAGTTTCTGTTAAAGCAGTATATCCAAAGGACTAAAGGATAGCTAGATACACTGAACATCTTTTCATTGAACAATAAAATATGCTTGTTTGTCTATACACTGCAAACTGGACAACTAAAAAATCACTTTTTATTGGTAGAAAACTTATAAGGGAACAGTCGGTATATTTGCTATTATTTTATTTTATGTTTTTCAGTAGTCCATTGCACAACTCTTTTCATGAAACGCGAGTGTCATTTACAATTCAAATGTAGGTATCTCTTGTCAGCTCTTTATGCAAATGATGGTGTTGGTGATTGTTTTCAGGGAATGAACAAAAATCTTTTCTAACTGATCATAACTTTTAGGAGTAATCATACACACTGATCTGCAAAATTGTGGATAGGAATTTCAGGCCAAACGATTACATATTTCTATGTGATTTCAAGATTCTGTTTAAATGGCAAAGTATACATTCCAACTTCTATCATTTACATTTTTTAGAGGTGTCCTAATGAAGGAAAATGGAGAGATTTCATATGACAATCCGAACCTCACCAGGGCCTCTGTCGGGATCATACAACACCCTCTGGGTCTCCCTGATCGGTTCCCAGAGTGACACCCCTCCTGTCAGAGTAGTTCCAGATGGACAGTGTCTCCTGCCTGGATCTGTAAGGCATACACTTTGTTTCTGTGATAACCTAACAGAAAATAAAGCCAAATCTTTGTGTCAGTGACTTCCAGCAGTGCACACAGGACAGGTTAACTGGAACCTCATGTCTGTACTAGATCCTTATACTGGTATTCATTCCTGGATAGTGATGATAATTACATATTTTAGCCATTTGGCAAAATTCAGGCACCAACCTGGTTTGTTATTGTCATTTCATTTAGTCATTCATATATTTTTCTAGTCATCTTTCTTTACTTTGAGACAGGTCTGCACTGCTGTAATCCTGCCTGAAAAGGAGATTGGCACAGTGCTTCTGGTGCGCTTGCGTCTTGAGGCTCGGCCTGGCTTTCCCGATCTGAACTGGCACTGTCTGGATGTGCAGCTCAAACTGAGAGCTGACACAGCAGAGGTAGAACATTTCCCCTGCAGCAGATGGATCAAGACTACAGATGGTGATGTTGAGCTTCGCAGCGACAGAGGCAAGTTGTTTACAGCTTTGTCATTTCCATGCTTTTTGCCTAATGCCTCACAGTTATATTTATTTTACCATTACACAGTGGTAATTCTAAATAACAGCTATGTCTCAGAGATTCAGAGCCTACCGTGTACATTTACAGCCGTGAAATTAAAGCAAACTTATATTTCTTTGTTAGAGCTGGTGTTTTTTAGTGCACAGAAAAGTCAGTGATATCTAAATATGGAAATAATAAGGAAGAGCAGTTGGTAAGAATAAGCAAATTAAACAGGGAAGTTAGATGTGAGACCCTGAAATACTGTCATTATTGTCCACTGTTTCCAATATTCTCATTGTCTTTTATTACCATTAGTATGCCTGCTGAAGTGGGAAAATCTGCCAGTACTGATAGAACACAGAGCCAAAGATCTGCAGACAAAACAGCAACTTATCAGGTATCACATCAAGGTGCTTTTAACCTACTTCTGTCCAACCTTTTCTCCCACAAGAGTCTGTGTTCAGCATGTTGTTTGTTTCTCGCTGTAGATGGAGCACTTTTGCTAAAGGAGCCCCTCAGTGTATAGATATGACCAGTGTACAATCCCTCAGTCCCAATTTGAGTTACATCCGACAAAGGTAGGCCATTTTAAAACTGATGGACAGTGGTCAGAGTGGGACACATCCTAAAAGATGATAGTTTTTTTAAGTATTTGAGCAAGATTAATATTTTTAACAAGCTAGCTACAAATGCGTAAGTGGAGTTGACTGTAACATGCGAAGGGGTTAGTTCAATCAGATGACCATTGCCACTTTAGTACAAAAATATCTAAACATAATAAAGAAAAAGAGGCTTTGTCACATGTGACAAATGTACTCGACTACAAAGTAGAATACATAATACATATAATACATATAATACATATAATACATATACTATAATACATCCACCAATAGGTGAAGTAAAATAATGTGACTTAGTTCAGTAACTGAAAAATATTTATTTCTGTGAAGGAAATACACTTATGGCACAAAAATAAACTTTAGGGTGTGTTGAGAAGAACTTCTGTGTGATTTCTGAAAGAAAATATTCCTATGGAAATATGTGATTGAGAGTCGATAAGTTTTTAATATGGGTTATATGTTTTTTTCAAGAGTGCTAGAGCATTTTCATAGACATTGGCCATACTAAAGTTTGCACATCTGTCTCTTAGCCCAGGCACCAACCTGAACTATCTTAGGGGGTTTGCTGACAGAGCAGAATCTTGGAGCAGCCTGGAGGAACTGGAGATCCTGTTCACACACAATGGAAAAGAGAACGTGGTTGCTAGTATGACAAGCAGTGACATTTGTTTCATGAACATTAACTATTACCAAGCATAACTAATGCAATTGCATTTATTTTTATTTACGCACACCCTTGATTATTTTTTTCAGAATATGTTCAGGGTCATTGGAGAGATGACACCTTCTTTGGATTTCAGTGTCTCAATGGATGTAATCCACTGCAACTCAGACAAATCCAAAGCCTTCCACCTAATCTACCAGTAACATCTGAAATGCTCAAGGATTTTCTGCCAGTGGGTTCTTCTCTGGAGCAAGAAATGGAGGTGTGTGTGTGTGTGTGTGTGTGTGTGTGTGTGTGTGTGTGTGTGTGTTTGTGTGTGTTTGTGCGTGTGTGTGTG
>JBBJLR010000024.1:5725136-5748224 GCA_037577145.1 Brachypetersius gabonensis
CACACACACACACACACACACACACACACACACACACACACACACACACACACATATATATATATATATATATATTATTAGCTGTATTCAAAGAAGTGGCTTGTTGGTGTATTTTTATGCATTCTAAATGTTATAGACTATTATGGATCTTCCCCAAAGTTCACAGAGAGAAGAAGTTGTAGTGGACAATTTGGCTAAATTCTTGGAATTCCGTGTTATCTTGGTATATCTAGCTAGACCTATTAGGCCAGTCAGTACAAAGTAATTGTGTCTTATACCTTTCATTATATAATTAAACAGTTCTATATTGCTGGGTGTGGTCTCTCTCAGGATGACAGTGCCCCATCTACAGGGCACATGAGGTCACTGAATAGTTTGATGAATATGACAGTTATGTAAAATATATTTCCACACAGTCACCAGCTCTCAAGGGAAGAGTCTGGGCTGACATATTAGATTACAATCTTTACCATTGTCATAAAAAATACTAGTTGAGGGAATATCTTTTGGAGGGAGGTGTTCTCTCCATTTTTGTACAGTTTAAGGCACAAAATCTATGCCACAATGCACTGAAGATGCTCTAATTTCATTGCTTGACTAAGACACTCCAGGAAAACTTTTCATTAAAAAAATAAAACATACAATTTTCCATTTGATATTTTTCACTACAAGCAGAAAAACAAAAAATGTATTTAGTTTAAATGTTCTCCTGCAATTTAAATAAAGTACGAGCCAGTGATATACAGACCCCAGTGACATGAACCAACAGTGAAAGGTTAGTTCATAAGGTTTTGATTTCAGGTTGTCTTTAATCAATTAATATAGATTAATAAACACTCCTCGTGTTCAAATTATTAGCTCAAGCAGCAACAAGATAGCAAACACAGAAAGCTTGTGTGCTGAATACCTGACATTCACAGTTAGCTTATTCTGTGATATATGCTTCTATGAAACAAAACTGGCATGGCAGAGACTACACATTGACACTCATGTACTGCAGAAAGGAAATTTTGTTCAATACTTTGACACATGAAGCAAAAGAAAGACTTGTCCTGAGGGAGGAAACACACATCTACTGACTGCAGATGGCTACACTTTGTTCTCATAAGTGAAGGAGTGCACCTAAGAATAATGGACGCAAAGTAGGTATTGATAAATTGAATGAGCTGCAGCAGGCTCAGCAGAGGTATGAATGTTAATCTTAATCACATAAGCAGACTGCTCCTGTCTGAGAGTTTTCTGATTTATAACTGTCTGCTTTGTGCCTAGATGGAGGTCTTTAGTGTGGAGTCTCGGCATCACAGTTTAAGAAGCCTTAAGAAGAGGGGCTTGCTCTGAAAAGTTTTGTGGTGCAACAAGGAAGCCTTCCAATACTGCCCATGCAGTGTTTGTCTTAAAAAAGCAGGGTTCCCACAGTAGAAACAACATATTTTTTTTTGGAGAATATTGAAACATTTTCATATCTTGTTCAAGATTGGATACTGATCTCCTATAATAACATGCTTTGCTGTATAATGCTGTCTTCATGATAAAGCCAAGAACTGCTAAGTAAAGAACAGTAAAATGACCGTGCTCTTTTGCTGGAGGGCTGCCTTTAAAACTACATTCTTCTTAATCTTCATACGTCCAACTCTCACTTTCCACTCCCTGTTACTAAACGAGATGTTTAGTACAAGCTATAGCTAAGGACTGACTATTGTCCTGCGAGAAAACATCTCACTGCTGTTAAACGGCCTGCGTGGAAAACAAACATGCGGCACTTTTTTCATTTTTACCGCGAGGGTGCGGCATTTATCCACTTTCGGACGCCTAAAAGTGAGCCCGGGATTAGAGAAATAAGTTTTTTCTTTTTTTTCCTTAAAAAAAGCCCATCTTTGGACAGCAGCGGGCAGTTCACCAGGAGAGGGTCCTGCCATGTTTTTCGTGCTGTTCTCGGTGTCTGGCATGGAGTAATAAAGCTCAGAGACGAGCCGGTCGGCTCTCTGCTAGACCTCGATATTCTTCACCAGACACATCCGGAAGACTGCTGTTTCTTGTCCACAGTGCGGGGCGGAGGTGGTGGACGTGCTTTTCTGAGCCCTGCTGTTTATTTACAACAGTGGCTTTAACCTGCTAACAATGAGTAGATTATATAAAATTCATTTTCAAGACAAACAGCAGAATTAACGACTGCTAAAACTTTTTCACGAACTGTTCAGTTCATCTGCGGCACGTCCGGTTTTACAACCATCTAAGGAGCATCCTCGACCACATTTGGTCCTCAGTGGAACTTCATCGCAGACAGCGAAGAAGTCCCGGCAGAAACAAACCACCAAACTGTGACTACTGAGAACTCACAGGTAATTTAAAGATTGTTTTACCAACATGATTGAGATTGACTTAAACCTTTAATGCTCTAAGAAGCTTGCATTTGGCAACAGCAGTTACAAGGGCCTGCGTACATTGTTGACATTACTTCCTATTTACGTGAACCTGTTTACTGTATAAATGAAACTTTTATTTCCAGATGCCAAAGTTTTGCAAAGGCTTCATTCGCCAGCTCGTTAATGGGTGCGTGTGGATAAAAAAAAGCCTACTGAGAAAAGCGTGTCAATGTACTCCCTCATGGACTAGTTTTAAATTCACAGAATGGTGAGAGCAGAGACCTGTGGTGGTTTTGAATCTTTCTTCCTGTTTCTCTCTGCAGGTCAGTATGGATTCAGTAGGTCTCGCCTTTCTGTGCATCACCTTTCTGTGCTTCTTGAGGAGGAATGCAGCAGACGAAACAAGGTATAGAGACCACCCAGAGACAGTCAGCCGCTTGTCTGGTAAGAGATACGTAAATTGCAAAACAATCTCAAAGTACAGGTGTGTATGTTTGCTGTCAAGAACTGACAAAGTAGGCAGCAAGTATTTTCACATTGTAGGAGTTCTATGAAAACCTTAGATTGTAGTGATTTTGTAAGTAACTGAAAACAAGCAAATACATTTGTAAAACATAAATGAATAATCTTATGTCCAATCAGCTCCATGTTACTTAGCACAGGTGATTGTATACACGCTCTTTGCAGGGAGTTGTTCTAAAAACACTGATGTTACCTATGACTCCGTTTGCTCAGAAGCATGTATGTCAGTGTAATTTATTACGGCAACAATAATGTACCGAAAATGTTATCTTACAATAACTATATTGCTAATAGCCATCCCTAGCCTCCATACGGAGTGTGCTAGTGACCTAAATGTGGATATACTCTTTATGACGACTCACAGAGCACAGTTATAATCTTCTTAGCTCTGCTCATGTCAAAGTATAGGATTTATTAGACCAATAGTCAGTTCTTGTAGTCAATGTGTTGGGTGCGGGAGAATTGGGCAGGTGGTAAATCATTATGGTCGGTCAATTTGCACAGAGCATCTCTGAATTGGGTAAGACTTGTGTTTCCCAGTCAATAAATACATATTGTTGTGTGGAGGGACAGACTGTGAACCGGCAAAAAGGTTTTGTGTGCTCAGGGCTCATCGAATTATGAAGGCAATAAACCAACAGAAGGACTGATGTTGTAGAAATCCCAAAAATGTTGCCTAAATATTTAAACCCTAAATATCTTAAAATACACTTTAATTAAAATTTTAAATCAGACTAATGCATTACCCTGAAATGTTAAGGTAAATAAATAATCAGAATCAGAAAACTTTATTGATTAATAAACGTTAGCATTAGCGGTTGGCATTAGCAGCGTGCAAAGACTCTTACATAAAAGAAACGTTGAAATAAACTCTACCCACATATTTAGACAGGGCACCACCGCTGGACTGGTGGTGTTAATACAGTTTGGTTCTCAGAAACCTTAGACTGAATCCGCGAATGCTGATCCGCGTAATACCGAGGGGTTACTGTACGCGGAATTATTTTAGCATAGGTTATAATCGTAATTCAATAATTCAAGTGGTTATAATTAATGCAGTATCAGTGTCATTGTTAACTCTCTTCTTGAGCAATTTACCAGCACCAGACCTGACACATAGCCAATATCATCCCAATGCCTGTGTTCCTTTCAAGAGAATGAAAGTACAATGTGCTTCTGTTTTATTTGTAGCTTCTATTTATATTTGAGAATTCCTTTAAACAAAAGCAACATTTTTGCATACGTTTTTAAATCTTCAGAAATGCAGGACGTTACACTCCACAGGTATGTGGTGAAGAAGATTACGCTGGTAATGGAGAAGAGAGAAAACTTCTTAATGTCCCTGGAATGCTCAAAGCAAACATCTCCTTTTTAAGGAATTATGCTGGATTTTGAAGCGACTTTGAAGTGTAACCTGGCTGTAAGGCTAATGTAATTTTATATTTTATGTTTTTAATAAAGCATTCTCTTTCATAGAGAATCATTTAACAAAATGGTTTCTGCAAAGCCAGCCTATATTTTGTCTGCCCTCTTTTTTAGGCTCACAGTAGTGTTATATTTTGTTAGTGAGATTGGTTGTGCTGGTGTTTATGTTGTCTGAGTGGTTGGGGTTTTTTTATAGTGAAGTAGTAGGCTCTGCTCTTTATGTTCTTACTGATGAAGAGTTTGGATAAGAGGTACATCACATTCAGACCCTTTGAGTTCCACAGGTCCACAACTCAGTGGTACATCATGCTAGCAATATATATATATATATTTACTGAGGCACTCTGAGAATGTGCTCTGCCTTTTCATTGAAGCTAAATTCAGTATATTGTCTGTAATTTTATTGCCAAGAAATCCCTGTATTTAGATTTCTACCACACTGCCCTGCTTATGAATCTGCAAACAATACAGTGTTCTGTTAAAGTGCACTAATACAAATGTGCCCATTATTAACCTGGATATTTATATTTACAGCAAACCTAAAGAAAAGTTGAATAAGCTGTCACTAACACTCCACAGTCCCAAATGTCAACTACAGTACTGATCTTTGCTCCAGAAGAGCAGCGATAGTAATTTTGCGCTGCGTATTTCACTTCACATTCATGTTGTGAATTAGCAGTGCTTCTCTGAAACCTGTTTGCACACCAACATCCACTGACTGATGACGTGACTGGGAGAGCTCTTCCTTTCCTTCATACTCTGTCTACATATGAATATGTGTTGGGTATGTACTCTCTGCTCAAAGGGAGCATACATTTCTGAATTAGAAGGTGCTTTAACCTAGCTACTTTTGCATCTTAGTTACTATTACTCAAGTAGACACGCCTTGGGTAAGTTTGCCTTGCTTGTGTATTTGTTCAGGGCTACCTAGGTAGTGGCTTGATTACACATGCCTAAGCACTAACTGATATACTTTCTTGCTCTGTTATGGTGTTACTTATGTCATCAGTACATCATTAGGTTGGATAACAATGAGGTGCCTCTCCCCGTTTTTCTGAGTAATTTGTCATTTTCTGAGTTTGCTGTTAATGCATAGCTGGAGGAAATTGTTCATAAAAAGTCAAGTACTGTATTTTAAATGTTTTTAATTAATTTTGTCTGTTTTATGATGACATTAGGCAGTGTTACTTAGAGCTCTGGAGTGCACTGATTGCATGAGCTCAGGGAACTGTATACTCATGAGCCCCTGGCCACAATTGTAAAGTTACAGACTGCAGTTCTAAAAGCTCTAGAAATTGTGGACAGACGCCAAACAGGTAGGGCCATGTTTGCAGGAACTGTCTCCTCCACAGTCAACAAAATGAGGCTGGCAGAGACTCATTGCCAGTGGTGCTCTAAAAGCCATAGTTATGTGAATATTTACCATTCACTACCACTCTGGTACCACTTTCACTAACAACAATTCAGTCTGCAATGGCAGGAAACACTTTAATAAAGCACTATAACAGGAAGTATGCCCACAAGAGCAAACATCTCCAATGTAGAGTGCATGGATTAAATGATATTCAGAACCATGCACAAATCACAAGCTATTCTTTAAAAAAATCAACATGATTTTAAAAGTCTTGTACATAAACAGTAACATGAGTGACACACTGGTTGTTTTAATGGGGCAGTAAAATACCCAAATGGCCTAACAAAGTAGACCTCATCAAAGACCAGGCTCAAGTGGAGAGCTGACTGGACCTATCAACCACTTACTGAAACATGATGAGTTAGTCCTAGTAACCAGACTTTGCTGCAATATAACAATGATGCAATCTTATATTAGGTAACACCATAGGAGAAACCTTTGGGCAGTTTCGATTGACTGTGTTGCAGGGTTGATTTGACAATAAAAGAAAAAGAGGTCTTACTCAACCATAGTTTACTATCTTTAAAAACTTAAGTTAAATGTTAAATTCAGCTGCAGTGTCTTTACAGAAAAAAATCACTATGTTCACTATGTAGGGCACAGGAAAAGAAACCCACAGTGCATGATGGTATATGTGTATTCATGTAGTGTACAGTGTATGAAATTGATAGCTGGAATTTCGGACAACGCTACAAAATGGCTAATTCACTACATAGTGCCCTACATAGTGAACGAGAGCACTTTTCGGACATAGCTTAGGACTTTGCCAACCCATAGTCTTCTTGCTAACATTAGAGAAATCTGTCATTCTGGGTTGTGGCCATCTGTTTAAATTAAATATCTATGAATAGCAACAACACAAGGGTTCCATCTATAGCAGCTTTTTATTGTGTATAATGCTGGAAAGTCTATTCTTGAATCAAGCCAACAGTGCTGTTTATGTATCACAAAATGGTGCCAACCTTGAAACTGTCATGCATGGGCTTTTTAGCAGTGTCAGTTGGTCAGGGAGTTAGTCAAGAGCATTCCTTGTGTACCAAAACAAATGTCAAATAATATGTTATGTATACAGTTACGTTACATAAGGACCCGCATATAGGGAAAAATCGTGTTGTGTTTTGTTTAAAAAAATGCCTAAAATTTCTATTTTTATAGTGTAAACCCTAAATATGCCCCCAAATATGCTCCCAGAACAAGAACACTTTAATTTCATTTTAACCTTAGTTTAATGCATCTTAAAAGACCAGTTAGCATTAACGGTAAGCATTAGCACCGTGCAAATACATTTTTTAACCAAAACACATCAACGCATTTTTTTAATAAACGCAGGTGCTCTTGGAACGCAACCCCCATGAAAACCGGGGGATTACTGTATCTTCTATTGTTTATGGGTGAATATACACAGTGGCTGCCTGCACTCTTAGTTCACAACAGTAGCAGCTTGGGGATGTACACAAGGTTTAGTTGTCTCTAATTTCAAAGCCTAAGTATTAGAAGTTTTCATGCTCACGGTGAATCAGTGGAGCCAAGAGACATCACCTTTTGTGTATCAAGCATTTAATCAGAGCCAGTATTCAGTATTGTAGAACAAATCATTGGTGTGTTCCAAAGGAATCTGAAACCAGAGAAGATAAAGCAAGATAGAGAGGTTTTTTTGTTGTTGCTATATTATGATATAGTATTTGAAATTGATAGTTTTTCTATTCTTGTTGCTCACACGGTCATTTTAAATTAAACAGGCAGAATTTAGTTCACTCAACATGTATTACCAAATACAAAAAAATAAATTTTTTGATCAGTATGTTAACTTACCCCAGGTGTAGTTATAGTAGCAGGTCAAGGGACTAAATGTGACACTTGCTAACTAAAATGTAGTTAATGAAAATTAATTGGTGACATTTTTAATTGCAATACAAGGTGATCAATAGCATGGTGCACTTAAACCAGTTTAACTACTGAATCCACACTCTCCATTTATCCTCTGTTAGGTTGTTCCCAAGTTAATACATATCAAGTAATGTCAAGTCAAGTATGTGTTTATTGTCATTTTAGCTGTATACATAGTACACAGTAAAATGTAAGAGTGTTCCTCCAGGACCATGGTGCAAAACAAAGAACAAAAATCAGAGCAAGACAAGACTATACAAGTGCAGGCAGGACAAAAAATTAAGGCAAAAAACTCCCACGAGAACAACAGAACAGTAATTTAAAGCACAAGACAACATGCAGTGCCCCAGTCCATGGAAGCAGTACTAGTTTAGGTGAAAATATTATTGTGACATGTTGTATTCTAGTAGCAGATTGAAGTATGCAAAAATATACAGCATACTGTAAATACAGGTCATTTGCAGTAGAAGTTGTGTAAGTTGTGTTTCTCAGTTTAGGGCAGACCATTTTAGTGTTTATATGCTGTGTGATTGGAAGGAAGCAGTTCACTTCAGAGATAATGTGTGTGTATGTGATGGATAGTTTGTTATTCAGTTCTGATTTGTATGTCTGATTGCCTGGGGAGGAAACTGTGCCCAATCCTGGTGGTGAAGGCCCAGATTCTGCAAAGCCTTATGCCATATCTAAAGGTGTGGAAGGGGTGTGTGGGGTTATGCACGATGCTGGTAGCTTGTGGTGTAAATGTCTGCAGCAAAGGGGAGAGAGAGACCTTGTCTTTCCTCAGTAGGGTCTTGCGGTCTGACAGTGTCAGGAAGTGTCAGGAAGCAGCTATAGATAAAACCATCTCTTTTGTTTGGTCAGAGAACGGTTTTTGGCTCTACACCATTCTGTTGAGCCAATGAACCTGCTCTCTGTACACCACCTCCTCACTATTATCAAACACCGGCATGGTTGTGTCATCAGCGAACTTGATGATGTGGTTTGAACAGTGCATTGCTGCACAGTCATGTGTCAGCAGCATGAATAGCGGCATATGTCCAGCATCCAGTTGCAGAGGGAAGTCTTGAGGATCAGCAGTCTCAGCTTTCCTATCAGATGCTGAGGAATGATGTTGAATGCTGAACAGAAGTCTATGAAATACATTCTAACATGTTTCCTTTTTGTACAGATGAGTTAAGGCCAGGTGAACGGTGGTGGTTGGCATCATCTGTTGGGATGATGTGCAAACTGCAGGGCTAAGGTCAGACAGAGCACCTAATTATTGATGGGGTGTAATGTGCATTGTTTGTGTTAGCATTGGGGGGAATATAAACTGCGACTATGAGCATAGTAAATAAAATGATCTGCAAAAACGATCTAATGGTCACAGACTTTAATAGAAGTGAGCAGTAACTAAAGGCCAGCATTCACACACAATTCAGTGTTAATGTAAATACACAAGCCCAGCACATGTTTTTTTTGGTCAGAGCGGCGCTTCTGTACAAGCAGAACGTTAGCATTTTGCTAATCTGGGTAGACGTGTCTGGAGTGCTGTCACTGAGACATGTCTCCATAAAAACAAAAACACAGCATTCTCTGAAAACTCAGGCTGCATAGGTCGCTGGAGATGTATGAAGTCAAACATTGGAGAGCAGGACATATGGGAATGCCCATGGTCACAGAGCTTTTCTAGCAATCCAACCTCGAGGTAGGTTTCTTGTTTATATCTTAGTTGTAATGGAATCTGGCAGCAATAGCCTTGTGCATCAGTTGTTCTGATATGCATGTGTGCAGAAATGTATACTACAAAGTTTAGCCTTCAATGACACTTAAGCACCAACTGTTGGATCCCAGAGAGGCTACTGACAGTTAGCACACCGGCGTCTTGGTCATGTTACTAATATATGGCATTTTTTAACTTGTTCGCTGTAGCATTTTAGCAGAACTTGGGACTTATTCATATTTATCTATCTGTGATGGAGCTGAATTTAAATGGGTACATCCTGTGTTAAATGTATCACTTTGCAACAGTAACCCAGTGTCTATGTTGTAGTAATGTTTATAAATAGAGTAAACAGTCTGGTTCTTAGGGCCTCTGTCATTAAATGTATTAGAGTTATCCTTTTACAAAAGGCTGTCATGGGACTCCACAGGCCAGGTGATTAGTACTATTTTTATACTGGGACTGGCTTCCTCTTTTTAAATAAGGAGCAGAAATACAGATATTGCTTGAAATACAGATATATGGTATGTCTCTAAGAACAAAATGTCACTTCAAACAGTCTAGTCTCTTTTATTTTACTAAAATATGTAGACGGTATTGTTTTTATAGTGTAACATAGCCTTGTTTAACATTATCCATGACTTAGTCCATTTTAATTCATTCATGTTGAAGTAGACTATAAGTTTTGAGTATCTAAGTGTCTGCTTATTATTAGTTGGCAATATTTGGTTGCATTATAAATGGCTGCTTTAAAGTGAAAGTGTCAGCCCAAGAAATAGGAAGCTTCTTATGAATGAGTGCAGATTCTAATTTGACCTTACACTTCAGTTTTTTATTATTTACTTGTTGCCTTGATGTCTTGTATACCTCAAGCTTGACTGACAAGAACATTTGTAATTAAAAACACATGGTTTCAAATCATTAAATGCCTCCTAATTTCCCTCATCTTCTCTCTTTCATTCCCTTGTCTCTCTCTTAGAGCTATGTGAGATTGATGAAGTCTTGTGTCAGGATGAGAATGCTTTGCTGAGTTTCGAGGCCATTCGTAGCATCCATAAAGACATGGACGACGATGCAGATGGAAGTGTAGATGTGACTGAAACGGATGGGGTAAGGGCTGAGACATTTCAGAACACATGTCTGCTATTACTGTGGAAGTGCCAGGTTCACCCAGTCAAAAATTATTACTGAAATACTTGTATGGACTTTGAATACGAAAAGCCAGAGTGTTCCATAATACCTTTAACATTGATACTCTGCAGGTAATTAAACTGAGCTTGAAAAGATTTTAAATTATGCAAAACAATGATCCAGAGATTGCTATTACTGTAGTCATAGATTGTGAACATTTAGACACAATGTCACTTATGTATGTGACAGCAGAAGGTCCTGTCCACTGAGAATTGGATACTGTAGTGTGAATATAATAATATATATTTAATAATATACAGAAAATCATAATTATATCTATTTAATTGTAGCTGCCTTTGGTCACTTTTACAAGGTTTTTACAACAGTTGTAAATAATATGAGTGGATGGAAAAGAGTATAATAGTGTGTGGATATACAAAAATATAAACACAACGCTTTTGTTTTTACTCTCATTTTTCATGAGCAGAACTCAAAGATCTAAAACATTTTCTACATACACAAAAGACCCATTACTCTCAAATATTATTCATAAATCTGTCTAAATATGTGTTAGTGAGCACTGCTACTTTGCCGAGATAATCCATCCCACCTCACAGGTGTGGCAGATCAAACATTAGACAGCATGAAAATTGCCCAGGTGTGCCTTAGACTGCCCACAATATAAGGCCACTCTGAAATGTGCAGTTTGATCACACAGCACAATGCCACAGATGTTGAAACTTTTGAGGAGCGTGCAGTTGGCATGCTGAATGCAGGAATGTCTGCCAGAGCTGTTGCCCGTGAAATGAATGTTCATTTCTCTACTATAAACCATCTCCAAAGGCGTTTCAGAGAATTCAGAGAATGGAGCGTACATCCAACCGCCCTCACAACTGCAGACCACATTTAACCACACCAGCCCAGGACCTCCACATCCAGCATGTTCACCTGCAGCTGCAGCAACAATCAGTTTGCATAACCAAAGAATTTCTGCACAAACTGTCAGAAACCGTCTCAGGGAAGCTCATCTTCATGCTCGTCGTCCTCATCGGGGTCTGGACTTGACGGCAGTCCGTCGTCGTACCTGACTTGAATGGGCAAATGCTCACATTTGATGGCAACTGGCACGTTGGCGAGGCGTTTTGTTCACGGATGAGTCCCGGGTTTCACTGTTCAGTACAGATGGCAGACAGTGTGTGGGGCATCGTGTGGCTGAACGGTTTGCTGACATGAACGTTGTGGATTGAGTGGCCCATGGTGGCGGTGGGGTTATGGTATGGACAGGCGTCTGTTATGGACAATGAACACCGGTGCATTTTATTGATGGCATTTTGAATGCACAGAGATACCGTGACGAGATCCTGAGGTCCATTGTTGTGCCAGTCATCCACGACCATGTGGAGCATGATAATACACGGCCCCATATTGCAAAGATCTGTACACAATTCCTGGAAGCTGAAAACATCCCAGTTCTTCCATGGCCAGCATTATCACCAGACATGTCACCCATTGAGCATGTTTGGGATGCTCGTGATCGGCGTATAGAACAGCGTGTTCCAGTTCCTGCCAATATTCAGCAACTTTGCACAGCTATTGAAGAGGAGTGGACCAACATTCCACAGCCCAGGGAGGCAAAAGTAAGGCAAACTGCACAAAGTAAGTGGCATTTTATCGTGGGCAGTCTAAGACACACCTGGGAAATTTTCATGCTGTCTAATCAGCACCTTGATATGCCACACCTGTGAAGTGGGATGGATTATCTCAACAAAGGAGAAGTACACAGCTTTAGACAGATTTGTGAACAATATTTGTTAGTAATTGGTCTTTCGTGTATGTAGAAAATTCAGCTTCTGAAAAATGGGAGCAAAAACAAAAGTCAATATTTTTTTTTGTGACAATATATAATTCTTCATGTATTTTAGTGCCATATTAATACAATACAACTCACCACCGGATAAACAGTAAATTATTGAACTGTAAAAATGATTGGTGATTACTCCTACATTTTACTGTATTTTTATGAATAATAAATGCATTAAATTATTACTGTATTTTCTCTACTTTCTCAAAATGAAAGACAGCACAGACCAAAGAATACGCCCATGTATGAATTAAAGTGCTTTCTGTACAGCGGTTATATCGGTATTTCCTTTCTATCACTGCAGGAGTTCAGTGTAAGCTGTACAGTATGGATACGGGTTTATCTTTATATTTTCGTTACGAGTAATGTATTAAACTGCATGAATTGGATTACTATTTATGGTTTTAGTAAATTATATGTTTTTAATCATTTAGAACTAAAATGAGTAAAAAGAAAACCATATTGGCTTAAAAAAAGCAAAAAAAATGTGGAGATTATTTGCAGTTTCTGCGTTGTTTTGGAGATTTCCTAGTAAAACGGTCAGTTTGTTTCTCATAAAAAAAATCTGCGTGTGACTGGATCAGTGAGTCCTGATCCACGTAAAACTGAGGGATTACTATACAGCTTTAAATGCAAAAAGTGTTGTACCCTTTAAGAACAAAAAATAGTGATACTTAACCAAGATAAAGGTTGAAGTATGTAAAAAAAAATTTTTATTGATTTTCTGAGGGCTCTCTTCTGGGCAAAGTTTTTATGCGGTCATCTAAGTGGTCGCTGGGATGAGTGAACATTGTCAGGAAGTTGTCAGAATATGCAGCAGCATGATTGGCTTAAAAAAACAGAATATTTAATAATAACTACATTTATGAATTTAGTTATCAAGCAGAACAATTACTTTTTTCTTTACACAGTTTGCTTAATGGGTATTTGAGCTTAATAGGGGCATTTACGCTATTTGTAAACTTAGATATATTTATAAATATATAGGTTAACTTGTAATAACCCCTTATCACCCTCACTGTTGATCTGTCTGAGTTCTGTTGTATTGTTGTACTGTTGTATTCTCTGTTTCACCTATGGTCCAGGAGGACATTATTTCTGAGCAGCTCAGGTTTTTTCAAAAGCCCTAGAATGTTAACGTTAATTGGACCTAAATTCTTCAAAACAAAGAAAAGTTTTCTTGTTTTAAATGTAGTTGATTACTAAGGTTTGTTTTGTTTGTTTTGCACAAGCTTTTACTCTGCAAGTTAGCGTCATGCAAATGTGAATCTAAACCACACACATGCCTCACACTGCTATGGTTTGTTAAGTAATCTCAATAAGACTTGCCAGACTTCTAAAAGATGGAAATGTGTGTAGATTTCATTTGGCCTTTTATTGCACTCACAAGTGAAATCCTACTCTGTATGCTGTTCAAATAGTAGTCTATTTTTGAGTCACAAACATAAGCAGACTGCTTTAACAGCTTCCTGGCTCCTACCTGGGTTGCCATGAGCTCTCGTGAGTGGGAGTAAGATAACCCAGTCCCAGTGGGACCCTGTAGGACCACAGCAGTAGAATACAAAATAACAGATTCGAAACATGTGTACTAAAACCAGGTTTGATTTTTTTTTCATTCTGAAAATAATGAGTATAATTATATTATCTGAACAAATTCTCCCAGTTTCTCAGGGAGGATCTGAAGTATCATGACCCCAAGGCTAAACACAAGAGTTTTCATGGAGCTGACCTGCTGATCACTGTGGAGGACATGTGGAACACCTGGAGAGCCTCAGAAGGTTACAAATATCTTTTAAATTTATATTAAATTTATTTTAACTTTTTAAATCTACACTCAAAATGAATTTTTTTTAGCTTCCTTTCTCTCTTTGATTAATTTGCACTGTTTACATTTAATCTGTTTCTTAATTTTGTGTGTTATTATATTTTTTATTGTTTGTTTGTACTTTTGTTTAATTGTATAGTGTCCTTGTGTGCTAGAAAGATGCCTATAAATACAACGTATTATTATTATTGCACAGACGACAAAAGTTCCCCCATGCAGCTCGTATTTGAAGGATTCTTTAGCCATTCACTAATCACAATTGATTATTAGAGTGCTGTTATGGAGTTTGTTGTTGTACTTCTGTGCACATCAAATGGTTTAGACTAGCTTCACAGCAGTAAGGCCTGTGCTTAATAACCGTTGCTATAGATCAATTGATGATTTTGGCTCTCATACAGTGGACTGTGTAGTTCCATTCTCTAACTACAGGGAACAGTCTCCCTGGAGCAACTTGGGGTTAAGGGTCTTGCTTAGGAACCCAGTGGTGGTGCTGAAGGTAGGATTCGAACCACTTGGTCCAGAAACAAGTATCCTACCCACTAGGCCACCACCACTTTAAAACATGTTGACAGAGGCTGATCTCCCTTGCCTGTTTACACAGACAGATTTGTCTTGTAGTTATCATAATCTCAGAGTGGAAGTCATGCCAAATTTTGTTTTTCTATTTCAATATGGAAAACGTCTGTGTAAAAGAATATTAGTGTGATTGTAAATTAAAAAGGGAGGGCTGTGATAGATGTAAGGCCTAAAAGCTTTTAAAACGTTTGGACTGTCACAATAAATTATATTAGTAACTGATTCATGTAGATATTATGATGTCTTAATAATTATATTTATGCAGTTTATAACAGTAGATCAATAGTGGATTCCACTGGTGAAGAATGTCTACACTGCTGAACACAGGTTTACAAAGACCAGAGTAGCATGAATTTCTTCAGTATGCCAAAAATAACCAGATGGCATGTTACTGTCACCAAATATTCCAGTATGTGGGTAGAACCATCTTTGTGATCAGTTTAACAGGACATCTTGGAACATAACCCCCACGAAAAGTGGGGGATTACTGTATATAGATATAGAGCTCTCAAGAGCTCTCAAGTCGCCCTCAAGATACTCCAGCAGCTAACACTCTGGAGGAGGGAGACGGGCTCAACCACACAAATTACACACAGAAACACACATTAGTTCACTAACTGTACGTGACAAACATCTACTCCCTCTCTAACACTCACAAAAACACGTATAACGTAGCAACCCCGCACGAGAGCAGGAGAGGGCGTGGTGGATGAGGCCTGGACGTCACGAAAGCACAAAAAAATTGAGGATATCTGCCTTTTCCGCACATGTGTGGGGGATTCTGCGAAAAATAATTTGTTTGGTTCTCAGAAAAAATCCATGTGAGACTGAATCCGTAACTACTGATAAGCATAAATAGATATATATGTATACAGTACTATGCAAAAGTATTAGGCACCTGAGAAAATTATGCTTAAAAGCTGTTTATTGCTGTAGTGTTAAGTTAGCGTTAAAACACTTGCTTTCTTTATGGAAGCCCAGCCCAGCTCCATCAAATCCCTGGTTTGGCTCTTTTTACTTCAGTAGATTAAATTAGGTGTTGATTACGGAATTTTATTCATTCCCCCAATGACTGGAGGCACTGAGCAGAAACCTGTATCCAAGCCTGTGTTCTAACCAGCTCACAAATTTTTTTTTTTAAATAAATCTTGATACCAGGGCTGCACATACCTGGGCCGCATGTTGATATTGCGATGATGGTAAATTTGCGATATATTGTGCAGCCCTACTTGACACGTTTTTTGCTCGCTTGTTTGTTTGCATTTATTCTAATATTCAGCTGTTTTGCTGGAAGCTAGAAGCCCACTGCTTATATACAGGTGCCTAAGACGTTTGCACAGTACTGTGTATATATAGGACGGCTAAGGAAAATGAAGTGGGTCTTGAGAGCTGTCTGATTGGATAAGATTCTGATGTTGGCAGTGTGGTAACACTTTTGCCTTGTCACATAAATACAGTTTTTATCTAATACTGGATATTAAAAACTATTTATAGAGAAGTATGCAGTATACAGCATGTACTGTTGCAATACACGGTATGCTGTTTCAACACCTCCCATGTTTATTGTTCATATTTCGAATAATCACTAAGCCAATTCATCAAGAATATATTTTTCTGTTGGTTATTTTTAATTAAGTAATCCATGTTAGTCAAACAGTGAAGATTATGTAAGCAATAATATCAATCAAAATATTTTTTTTAGTTTATAATTGGAGCATGGGGCAGGTGGAGGAGTGGCTCATTAACTATGTGGAGCTGCCATCATATGTCGACTCCTTCAGGAAGAATGAAATCAGTGGCAAAGCCTTGCCCAGGTAAGACAGAGAACATAAACACCTGCACTGATTAATTTTCACATTAAAATGAGATAAGACAAGAAAGGACTTTACTGACCCTGAGGGAAATTTCATGAGCATGCTCAGTGCAAGAAAATAAAAATAAATAAAGAAGAATAACGATAAAACAATACAGAATTTATAAAAGACAATAACAATAGTACAACAAAATAACTTGAACAAATATAATAACAGATCAGAAGTGCAAATTGTTTATGAAAAGTGGCTGGTTTATGTTAATGTGTGGGAAGAGGGAATAGTTGGGAGTGTGCAGGGCAGCAGCTTCTTTGGTGCAGGATTAAAAAAACACTCCTGTATATAATTCACATTTGTCCTGCGGACATTGAACTGAAGTGTTATGTTTTACCTGAAGGATGGCATTCAGCCTGGTGTGAATATTTTTTAAACAGAACAGTGTGTCCTATCACTGTTACTCTCTGCTGCTGTTGCAGGCTGGCTGTGAAGAATGCCACCCTGACGCTGTCCGTGCTGAAGATTCCAGACCGTAGTCACGCTCAGAAACTGCACCTCAAAGCTCTGGACACTGTGCTGTTTGGACCTCCATTAAGTAAGAAGCGCAGAGCAGGTTCTAAGAAATGAGAGGTGCAATGGGTGAAAAGAAAAGACTTTATACATAAACAGCTAATTTCAGGCATATTACAGACTAAAAATCAGACAACATAAACAGTAAAACACACAGTGCCAAAGTTTTTCATACCTGTGCAGATTTGACAGAGAATTGTTGTTGTAGTTGTAGTTGTTTCAAATGTTTAGTTGGTTTGTAGAAAATCTAGTTATCTGAATATTTTGTGTCAACAATTAGTTCTGCCTCACAAAATACACTCAGAGAATGTAGTTCTGCTGCTCCACAGCTGGTTGCTTGGGGCTTCATACTCCTCTATCTGATTTTTGGCCTTGACTCCCATACCCTAGTTTTGTATGCAACTACTCCAGAATGTCACATTGTATTCACAGTATTTTTCTGTGTGTGATTATATACTCTGTCTGTGTGCATTTGAACATCTGTATTAGCTATGGGTGCAGCATTAAATACAGTACTGTGATGCACCAGAACAGCTGACAAATCACACTGAGAGAAGGATGCAGAGACAACTGAGGAAAGGAGGAGAGGAGTGTTCTAATGGATGTTCTTGTAAATGAACAAACTGTAGAGCAGCTATGGTCATGCTGTTGAACTGAGGTGCAGGACATTATTCATGTGTCTAACAGCTGCAGAGTGTCTCAGAGTCTGAATATACTCTGAAGGTTAAACATCAAACAACACCACACTTCTTATTGATTGAAAGGTCTAGGGCAATGGTTCACAACCTTTTTTCCTTGAAGCCCCCCTTGCCTGCGTCCAAGACAAGTCAGGCCCCCCCATCCCCAACTCCTACCTCCATAGAGGCACAAAAGAATAAAGTGATTAATTACAAACTTTTATTTGCAAAAAATAAACAGTGGTTGTAGGTTTTTGATCTTATACTCTTATACACACACACACACACACACTTTTGCGTTTCTCAGACATTAGGATTTTATGAATTTTATGAATATAGTTTGGTAACCTCAGTGCTGACAAAATTGTGTGCACCCCCTGCAATCTCTCGCACCCCCCTAAGGGGAGCCCGAACCCCAGGTTGGGAACCACTGGTCTAGGGTACAGGCTGTGATTTCTTGAGGTTTATGTTAATCTGGATAAAAAGCCCAGTCAGAACTGTGGAAATAAGCAAGAATCCACATTCTATACCTTGACTCTACTAGATTCAGTGTCTATAGCAAGCCTGTTCACAGGGGTATATGTTTATCTAGAAAGCAGTTATAGGCAAAACTAACTGTTAACCTGATTATGTAGGCATGTGCATGTATTATATAAGAATACTAGGGCATATATTTATGCATTATTCATTTTACAATGAGTAATGCATAGTTCTAATAAACTGATAATCTACCTTGTACAGGATCTTAGTGATTAGTAATTCTAAACACTTAGCTCTGACAAGGATCTGTTATAATAAACACAGTTATTTCAAAATTGACCACCGCAGTGAAAGCAAAAAATTCACATTTGATGCTGTAGCTATGACTGTGTGCCATATTGTACTACACACATTCTATTTGGAATTTGAGAATATAGTGTTACAAAAAATTCAACATCATACTTAGAATTTGAAGTTTCTTAATGTGGTGTTTAGGTACAATCTTAACTCACAGTGTGATGTGAAGTGGAAGAGGAGGAACCACTTACTGCACTATATTTTTTTTAAATGGCAAATAATGAAACTAAATAATGAAATGGCAAAGTAATGAAATGAAAAAAATAATTTACCATCATCTAACAACATAAAAAGGACCTGGTTAAGAGATTGTGGCTATAGGCATACAGTTTTCTGATATGATATTATTGTATCCCCTCCCTTGTCTGGTGCTCTTGAGCAGGACATTTGGGAATGACAGTTGGATTGCCGACGGAAATAGCATGTGCTAATCTGTCCATCTAAACCCCTCCCTTACACAACCACAGGAAGGATCACAATATACAGATATAACAGACTTCCTTTGTCAACTACTTGGATCACTTCAGATAGCTGTATTCAGCAGAGTAATGAAACGTAAAGATACATCACTATAACTATTCGTTATATTTGTAGTCAAGTAATCAACTCTGTGTAATCTATTTGACAATAAACTGAGGAATCTATATTTTAAAAAGTCAAAGATTACAAAAGTAACACTGAATACTAATGCTGTAAGTGGGACATGTAGGAACGTTTACAAAAGCAGTATAACTTAAATGGTTATTTTTATCAGAATCAGAAAATCAGAATAAAATTTTTTTAAATATCTGGTGCAATAGAGGGACCCTTTTGCCAATAGAAAAGGACCAAAAACCACAATGCCATAATAAGGTTATTACTGTATACTGTATACTGTATAAGTACTAAAATTATTAATTAGTTAATATTTAGTGCCTGAATACTTTTGCTTATCAGTTAATTATTTTAAACCCAAGTTTGTTTTTGCATATTAATACATTTTTATTGTATTTATAAATACTGCAAATATTATGTTTGTAAATTCATTTATTTATGTCTCCAATTCACCTTATGTACATGTATTGGGGCAGTGAAAGACATGTTTGTAAATTTGGAGCGTATATATGAAGAAATATGCACTGGTCAAATTTTAAATAACAAAATCTACAATGTCTGAGAACCTATTGTCTTTTACTGTATATGCATTAGTTGTTTTTTTTTTTGTCTTTTTATTCTTTTAATTGAAT
Source organism: Brachypetersius gabonensis (assembly GCA_037577145.1). Classification (NCBI taxonomy): domain Eukaryota; kingdom Metazoa; phylum Chordata; class Actinopteri; order Characiformes; family Alestidae; genus Brachypetersius; species Brachypetersius gabonensis. The sequence continues at coordinate 5,744,961 of JBBJLR010000024.1, forward strand.
TTTTCTGCAAATGTGTACAGTATTTAGGTCAGAGGTGTTAGATTCAATAGCAGCAATCCATTGTGAAATTAAATTCTTTATTAATGTTAAATGGAGAAGCCTAACAGACTCAGTTATGTAATGTATGATTTTAAAACCACACCTCTGTCCTCTGTGCAGAGCAGAGGCAGATTTCTCGTGTTTTTGCATGTGTCAAAAACTAAGACTCATGCATTGAGATTTTGGATTTGTCTCTGGCCATTATGGTGTGCATGTTTATAGCATAGATATTAAGTTAGACACTACAAACTAAGCTGACCTTTCACTCATGTTTTCCTTTAACAGTGAGCAGACACAGCCAGTTGAAAGACTTTGTGCTTGTGCTTTCCATTGTGATTGGAGTGGCCGGGTGTTGGTTTGCATACATTCAGAACCGCAGCTCAAAGGACCACATGAGCAAGATGATGAAGGACCTTGAGGGCCTACAAAGAGCTGAGCACAGCTTACTTGAATTGCAGCAAAAGTGAGTCTTTACGCATTTGATCTTTTACCTCTTTTTTGTAATATTGTTAGAGTATTAGTTATTGTTTAAAGCTACAGTGTAAGTTTGGGACTGAAATTTTATGTCTGAACCCAGCCTGACTTGAACCACTTTATAAAGTTTTGAGTTTGAAACTTTATTGTGTCTGAAAAATCTTGAACCCAAAACAGCCTGTCGTCTGCCAAAACTTGATAGGGCCGCTTAAAATACTGTGTTTTTACAATAGCTTCATATATCATAGATAAATAGAATAAAACTATGAAATGCAATAAAAACACAAAATGTAAATATTCAGCCATGCAAAATTGATATCCATTCCTCTTTAAAAATGGATTTATCAAGCTTTTGAACTAATTTGTAAGTCTATAAGGTGAACCATAATTTTTATTCTTCACAGTCCTAGTGCTAAATTCTCTTAAAACATGTGTCAGCATGCCAGATTAAAAGCTACTGTAAGGTAGTTAAAGTAGCAGCAGAATGATGTGAACTAATGCACAGGAAAAACCTGTGTGTGTGTGAGAGTGATTAACAGGTGGGAGTAAGTTTGCCCTGTGTGGAATTTGTGTGGTGTGGCCAGTGTCTTTCAATACATGCCTATGGTACTGTGTGACGCATTTACAATGCGTCATAAGCAGATCCCTATGATACAGGGAAATGTCGAGGCACTGGTGACTACCCTCCACAGCCTTTACACACTTGCCAAAGGCTTTGGGACACCTTATATACCTCTGTATTACACTTTACCATGACCTCATGGAATAAGCAGAACTCTGTCTAGCATTTCTACCTTGTCTTTCTCTCGGTCATTCACACATGTGCACACACACGTGTGCACACACACACACACACACACATATATACACACACATATATACACATACACACACACACAAACACACACACACACATACACACTATCTCAGATGTACAACCGATTTATTGTGGGGGCAGTGGTTATGTGTGTCCAGCTGTTACTAATAAGATTATACACTTAAGGTCCCACATGCTACAAAGCAACTGTAACTGTACCCGTTGGCCTTAATTCATTTTTAGGAAGTGTAAAATGTACTACAGTACAGTGCAGTGTACATGTCTGAGTTGTTTAAAAGGAGTCACGCTCCTTTTCTTGCAAAAGTCTATTCATTTCCATGCAGTCACACTAAGTGTACTAGCACTGATAGAGGCAGTAGATTCTGGCTGGGCAATGTAAGCCTGCTTCAAAAGTCCTTAAATGGCAAAAAGGACAGACAGCTCTCCCGTGAATCCATTCTGTTTGTTTCAGACAATCGCACGGTCCTCAGATTGTTTTACTGCTCGTCGTGTCTAGCTGGAGATTTTAGCAGTGCTGGTATACAGAACCAGTCTAAGCCTTTTATCACAGGTCGCAGGTCCTTCAAAATGTCTTTTCTCAGAAGTGCTCTAATTTAAACCCCTGTCCTTATAGGGTACATTTGATCACCGCCACACCAGTTCCATCTCAGTTCCTTTACATTTAAGACCTGAGAGCATCAACTAAGAAAACATAAAGTAATGATATAACTAGTGCTGTCACCATCAGTTATATTAGTAACTAGCTAATATACTGATTGTATTGCTGATTTATTGATCAGTGTTAAAATGTGCCTTTTAAAAACACCAAAATACTTTTTCCTGAAAGAAAATATTATATGGAGATGGAATGTTTATTAGATGTTTGTTACTGCTTCTGAGTTGACAGCCTTTGACACAGTGTAAACCATAGCTCCCCAGAGGGTTGTAGTTTTTAAGGGCGGCTGTTTTTTCTTGTCAAGTGGAGGAAAGGAAAACATACTTTCCACCACTATGTTGAAGCAGTTAAACACAGTTAGACACATGGTATCAGTGAGCAGTTGATCGCTAGTTCCAGTGAACTAGTTGGACACTAGTGTGGAATGTCTCTCTCTGTCCTTCATGTTAAGTCCAATTTAGAACAAAGCACTGGCTGCTCCCACCGACCCTGACCTTCATCCAGTCAGATGGCTGAGAGGAAGCTTTTTGTGGTCTGTGTATGAATACATACAGCTGATTGCTTTCTCTTTCACTCTTCTTTCCCCTCTCCTCTTCTTCTCTTTCTGGTACGCCCTTTTGAGTGTAATGCTTGGTCTCATCTTCTGCCATATCAGTGTCAATTTGATTTATACCCCATTTCCTGTTCTCTCTCCATGGATGCATCAGTGCTGTGTGGGATGACTGCCATAAAACAGTTCTCACACGCTTTTTTCTTGTTTTGTATTCTCAGTTTTAATCTTTTTTTTCTTTGTTTTCAATGTCACTTTTTTATGGGACATTTGTAAATCTTCATAACAGCTTTAATTAGTTTGCGGTCTGTTAATGCCTCGCTTGAAAATGGATGTTAACAAAAGGCTTTTGCGCAACCTTGTCTCAGCCTTCCATATTCATGCTGTAGTTTGTTTTAATGGAAGAAGTGGAACTGCTGAATTGCTGCTGTGACCAGGTCACCTCTTGTTTACACAAGGCTCATCTGCTCTCTTTCACATCCTAACCACGAGGTGAAAAGAGGAAAGATTGTGGAGTATGTTTACTATATATCTTGTAGGACTCATGATGCAAAATAATTATTTTTAGTGCTCCTCCTACTGGCAGATCAAAGAACGTACTGGTCATAAAATTAGAATATCATGACAAAGATGATTTATTTCAATAATTCCATTCAAAAGGTGAAACTTGTATATTAGATTCATTCATTACACACAGACTGATGTATT
>JBBJLR010000024.1:5748324-5774238 GCA_037577145.1 Brachypetersius gabonensis
TTCATTAGTTGTCAGTTATAATCATCAAAATGAAAAGAAATAAACATTTGAAATACATCAGTCTGTGTGTAATGAATTAATCTAATGTACAAGTTTCACCTTTTGAATGGAATTACTGAAATAAATCGACTTTGTCATGATATTCTAATTTTATGACCAGCACCTGTATGTTTCTATTTGCCATTAGGCCTGCTACAAAAATAAATGTGAGGAATAATAATAATGAAAATTTTTTGTGTATCTTTGAAGATCTTTTATCAGCTTACTCTGTTTTCTTTTACGTCACAAACTATTTTTATTCCAGACTATTCCAGTGTGTAGGTGTTTATTGTCATCTCAAACATCTACACAGTACACAGTTAAATGAAACACAATAGTACACAAGACTACACAAGTGCATGCCGAGCAACAAATAACATTAAGATAACAAAGAGCAGCCAAGAGCAGTTACAGCACCAATTTGAATGATACGGTACTTGGTGTAAATGTCACCACCGAGGGCCGAGAGACTCCAATAATCTTTTCAACTGCTTTTATTATTGGCTGTTGGGTCTTGCGATGTGAAGAGGCGCAATTCCTATACCATGCCCTGATACTGCTGCATAAGGATGCTCTCTATATCCCTTTTGTATAATGTATAGAGAATTTGTGAATGGGGTGCTCTCCACAGTATCTGCAGGACATAGAGTTGCTGCTGGCCTTTAATGGCAATGGAGTTGGTGAGTGTCCACGTGAGGGTATCTACAATGTGAACACCAAGGAACATTGCTCTCTGGACAATCTCCACTGAAGAGCCGTTGATGTTCAGCAGAGAGTGATCATGGTATGCTCTTCGGAAGTCAACATCCATCGCTTTGGTTTGTCCACAGGGTTTTGACTCTGCAACAGACCATTAGCCATTGCACTGCTGTTTGTGTACCACCTTGATGTTCTCACTCATCAAACTTAGCACAGTCATGATAAGATAGTTTGTATGTTATCGTTGTGAACAGAGAGCTGAGCACATAGCCCTGGAGAGCCCCTGTGCTCAGCATTGTGGTACTGGAGATGTTGCTCCAATCCTAACTGACTGAGGTCTAGGATCCAGTTGGTGATGGTCTTCAGAATGTCATACTTCTCCATACTGCTAATCCAGGAAAATTTAGTCCCAGTGCCTTCACTTTGTAAATATTTATTGGACATAGGCGGCTATATTGGATATTGGCACACAATTCATATATGGTTGCATAGACTTCCTGCAGATGAATTAGGCAGACTTTTTTCTCTGCCTAATTCATGACCTATCTGTGTGTGTATATGTTTGTGTGTAGACTGCAGATAGCACAGGATGAGCACCGCTCTGTAGAAGTGGAAAAAGTAAATATGGAGCAGAAGTTGAAAGATGAGATAGATGCAGCTAAGCAAGAGGCCCAGAGACTGCGAGAGCTACGAGAGGGAACAGAGAATGAACTGAGCCGCCAGAAATACGCTGAAGAGGAACTGGAACAGGTAGCATGAGCAATGTTTTTGCAGAACACTCATTTATATAATTTATAGTTTTTTATATGCACAATGTATTGCATTTATATTTTATTTTTTTATACTTACATTTACATTTATGATATTTATCAGACGCACTTATCTAGAACGACATTTTTATTTATTTTTTTAACTTTCAGTGCAAATACCCAGTTTTGGAGTCAATATTTTGACTAAAAGAATGTAAGAGAGAAGCCACAATTACACAATTAGGAACAACAATTACACAAGGAACAATAAACCTCTCTTACTAAACCCTACATGGAGCTCCTTTGCAAAAAAAAGAAGCACAGAGAAGCACGTCTATAATTTGCACGTGAGCGTTTAGATAAAACAGAAAAGAACAATATGCTCTCTTAATGTTTGGAGAAGGTAATGTTGTGCGTGTGATCAACAGGATATACACTCAGTGAAATTTGGAGGTGGAAGCAATGCAAAAAATTTGTGGATAAAATGGGCAGGACCTCAAAACATTGAGAATCCTCACCTGGCAGGATTTGTGTATGACTACTTGGAGTTCTTATATTCTGCATATTGTAATAATTATCTCAAACAAAAAACAATATTGTTGCCACATGGTCATTGTATTAGTTCTGACATTGCAGGTTATTCTTTTTTTTTTCGTTTTTTCCTACAAACTGTATGAAAATGTATGAAACACACACACAGACACACACGTGTACTACCTGACTGTCCCTGTTCCAGCAAATTAAATTTTATTCAAATATTCACTCTGTATGTGTATATGTGCGACATAGGTCCGCATGGCTCTAAAGAAAGCTGAGAAAGAGCTGGAGAAAAGGAGGTCATGGTCTCCTCCTGAACCTCTTCAGAAATGGCTACAGCTTACACATGAGGTGGAGGTACAATACTACAACATTAAGAAACAGAGCGCTGAGAGACAGCTCCAGATGGCTAAAGAAGGGGTGAGACCATCACATACCTGTAACTGAGGAAACACAAGGGATAGGATTGTTTCATCCATGGTAATAAATTTAATACGACCTTTGGTTGTTTTGTGATTGTAGGCAGAGAAGATTAAGAAGAAGAGAGGCACCCTCTTTGGAACATTTTACGTGGCTCACAGCTCTTCCCTGGACGATGTTGATCACAAAATTTTGTCAGCCAAGTGAGTAGATAGTGAGAGTCTTCTAGGCAAAGCCAAACCAGAAATAAACCACTCACATGTACAGTAATCTCCTGCTTTTTTTTTTTTTTACATTCCAAAATATAGTGAAAAACTGTGTTGTGTTTTGGTAAAAAAAAAAAAAACAACTTAAAAATGCATATTTTAATAGTGTAAACCCTAAATATGCCCCCAAATATGTTCCCAGAACACTTTGCTTTCATTTTAAACTCAGTTTAATGCATTACCCTTAAAGAAAATGCAAAGGTAAACCCGTATTTTAATTTAAATTCCCCGCTAAAATATGCAACTTGGAAGGTTGTGTGACAAAAGGTTTGGGACACCGTGAGGTGAACGGTTTTTGGAGAATAAAACCTGATCTACTCAGGCTAAAAATACAAATGAGGGCTTGTTGGAAACGTCTCCTGGAGATCTACCGAACTGTGGAGTTTGAAGTGTCTGGGTGCTTTTCTTGCCGAGATATGTGACTCGAAATGGTCGCAGGACAAAAGTATTGGGACACTGTGACATGGTGAACTTGTTCCCTTGTGTGAAAACATCCAGAAAAAATATATTTATTGCCACAAAAAAAGGCGGATGATAATTGGAGTTTCCGTATATTGTGAGAATTTAGAAGTTAGGATAATCCGCGACTCCTGACACAATGCTCCAAACTTTTCTAAATTGTTGCTTTATAAAATCGTATGTCAGCTGGAAAATAAATACCAGCTGCATTCTGTAGCCACAAGAGGGATATAACCCGGTTATAGATCCGACAGGAGAGACTTAATACTCTTACTCTGCACTTGTTACATTCTATTTATTTTTTTATATTTACTATTTAGTGTTTTCTTTCACCTATGCATCAAGTAAACCAGTACACACTCATTAATTGTCAACATTTTACTTTTTATTGGTGTTGTTATTAGATATGGGGAGTATTAAGGTTGTCATGTTGGAAAAGAGTTGACCAATCTTTGTGGCTATCTGAGAAATCCTACTTTGTGACACGCCCACCTGGTTTAGAAAGTCATTCTTGAATCTGAATCAGAATCTGAAAATTGCATTGATCCCGGAGCTAATTGCTTGTGCTACAACTGCACAGTCACACAAATACACAAACGAACAAGAACAATATTGCTCTTTTGAGTACAGGGGCTTACTGTTAACATGTTATTATGTTAATAATACTCATGTGCATTACACTTCTGGCATTTGGTGATTTTCATCAATTTTGTCTTCTCTCTTCCTGTCCTCCTTAGACAGGCTATGGGTGAGGTGACAGCAGCTCTGAGGGAGAAGCTGTATCGTTGGCAGCAGGTCGAGTCTCTCACAGGTTTAACCATCGTGAATAACCCGGGTTTGGCCTCTCTGGCCTCTGCACTCAATCTGGATCCTGCCTTCTTGGGCATCCGCCCTCCCACACCACAGAACCTGTTGCTATCTGACGACCTGGATGACATGGATGAGGATATATTGTCTCCTGGAACTCTGCGCTGTGAGTGTACCACACACTTACCCATACACCATTTCTAAAGCAATAGTGTAATTAAACTGATACGATGTATTCAGTCAGCTAAGATATGTTTGGTGTCTGAAGTTTATATCTTCTGTTTTGCTTTGAATCTACAAAGCTAACACAGCTAACAAACAATGAAAGCTTATACTTCGCCAGGTGGCACTGTGGAAAATGTGCATGCCCTAATCGTTGCCTTGTTCATTAATCTGAAATCTACTTGTTTAAGTGGTTTCTGAGCATAACTAAAAATATTATTAGCCGGCATCCTAAACCTGAACTTTATATGTATGTGCATTCCTATTGATAGTATTATATCATACAGTGACAGAAACCACATTAATATGTATATTTTGGATTACTTAACAACTTGACGTGTGTGATTACCCCAGATGTTTTACTCGTAGTTGGAATTGACGTAGAGGTTTATGAACTGAAATATTTGGCCCTAGTATTTAGTTTAGTATTTATAAAGTTATATTCTCACCGACTGATGTCTGCAGATGCCGCCTGGCAGATGGATCGGCGGGTGAGCGACCTTTGGCCTGTGGCCTGTGAGAGCCAATCCCTGTGGAAGCATTCTGGTTGGCATTGCTATCCTTTTTTTTTTCTAAGACAGCCCTAGCAGCTTCCTCTTTATCCCTCCTACTTCCACTTTGTTGACTTTCTTCCTTGTCTTGCTCTCTGGATGTTGCACTACTAACCTGTAGACAGGCAGTTTGAGGTATTTGAGTATGTCTTGAGATGCAGATTTATGTGTTCAGTGCTGAGTTTCATTTGTCAATGACTTGAGCTTGAAGCGATAGAAGCCATATGATTTTTTTCCTCCATACAATCGTATACCGAAACTAGCATATACCCAGCCTAAGATTACATGTTCCATCAAGGTGAACCGATTCTGCAGGAACATTGGGAGTGTAGGGAGTGTAGGACAGTGGAGGAAGTAAGGCAAATGTTAGCCTCTTAAAACGATATTTGTTTCCTCAAAAAGAGAATGTGATTAGGACTGTTTGACAGGATTTATTTAAACATATTATATGAAAAGTTCAATAAAAGTTATGTTGATAGTTTTTTTATGTGATAGTTTTTAAATATGTCACAGTTGGTTCTTCTTGTCTGTTTCAACATATCAAATCTAAATATTGTGAGTAAAATGCATTAAGAAAATGTTTTAAAGTGTTGCATGGAAAAACCATAATCCTAAAATGATGATACCCAGCTTGGTAGCATTGTTCAATAGAGAAGTGAGTAAGAACTGAGCCGCAATCTTCCAGTTCTGGTCGTGCATCCCTAGTGTCATGCCATTTTATTAACACTAAAAGAAATAATCCAAAATGTTTTCTCTTTTTAATTGTCTTTAGTCTGGTCCACTACTTCAGGAGATGGCCTTTATATTCTTTGAACTTTTATATGTCAATTAAACCATAGTTACAGTAGCAGCAGTTCACTGAAGACATTGGGACTTTGCCTGCCCTTTAAAAGAAAAAAATTTTTTCCTTTGCTTATCTGTACACATTTTATATCCTCTGGAGTCTGTAATCGATCAGCGTGAGTGTGCTGTGGTATTGCTGCTAGATTATGATGTCTTTCTCTCACACACAGCTCATGGCATTTCCTGTTCATCATCAGCCTTCTTCCTTTAATGTTTCTTTTTTTCTCTCACAAACAGCAATGTGGTTCACTGTTCACTGTTATTTCTGCGTTTTTCACGACGGTGGCTCTTTCTGTGATATTTGTCTTACAGCAGTAGGCTGTTATAATGTACTCTCAAACATCCACATGCTGGGGGATGACTCTAAGTACTGAAGCAGTTGCCCTGTTTCCTTCTATGGTCTTGGTGCCCTTTTGGGCAAGGCGCTACTAACCCACCAAACCTCCACCCCTCTCATCCCCACCAGTACAATGTATTTTGTTATTACCAATTCACCAACCCATTCCTGCTCCTGCCATCTACTTGTATCTCTTAGTTGCTGCTAAAAGAGGGCACACCTTTCAAAAAACACACCTTGACCACATGCCCTTCTAATGTCTCTTATTGACCCTGCTCTCAAATATGTCTCTCTGTGTTGAACTGGAAAATCTGTGTTTCAATGTATCCCAATTGCCCAATATAATTTTATTTGTGCAAAACTTTGTGTGCCGGACCGTTTCTTTTGACTGCTTCGCCCTAACCCTGGTCAAATATCTCAGTTTTAAATAAATGGCAGAAACGTGTTCAATAATAATGCATCTTTATATTTAAAAATCACGTGGGAACACTATAAATAACATTATGGCTAGAATTTTGAACTCTCAAACAAGAGTATAATCTGTTCTACACAGCAAAAACACCTACAGAAAATGTTTTTTTACCCCAGAAGAGTACATTGGTAACATGTTATCTTTTGTTCTCTACAGCTCCCAGTTTAATTTCATTGCGGCCTCGACTCGGAGACCAGACGCTGACCCTCAGCTCCCAGAGGTTGGTAGAGAGGTGTCAGGCTGAGACGGGATCACTGTGTACCTCTCGGCCTCCTTGCCACCCATATGCACGGCAGGCTCGCAGCCACTCCATAGGCCACCTGGAGTTCCGGCCCATGCCCGCTCTTTCTTCCTCTCTCTCTCATCCCTCAATCATCTGTGCTGCCACTCCTCCTCTCCTGCAGTCGTTCTCTTCTTGCCCCAGCTCTCGTTTCGCTGGCCTTCTTTACCGTTCTTCCTACTGCCAGTCTGTGGAGGAAGTTTCCAGCCTGTGCCACACTGGATTTAATGCTGCACACCCCCGCCAGAGATCCGGAAGCATTGGGTACCTCACGCTACCCTAGCACTGTGACAGTGGAGTTAAGCTCTGGTGCTAATTAACAACTTACCCTAATGCAAATAATTGAAAAGAAATTCTATATCAATGATCACATTTGTAGTATTTTTAGTAAAATTATAATCCTTTTCTGTTCCACCATGAAACCTTTCATAACTGTTACATTGGATATTATTTACAGAACTGCAAAAAGGGAACCTTATATAGTAGCATACAATTATTGTCACATACAATTGTTTTTGTCAGAACATATTGTAATAAAGTTTCATAGATCTTCATTGAATAGATCTGAAGTAGTTCTGTTTGCAACATATTGTTGCAAAACCACCTCAAGCACCATCAGCTATTGACCAGTAGCTTGTTGAGCTAGCAATATTATAACCCCTTGGGTCAGTTACATTTCTGCTTGGACTCTTACACATGGTCTGTCCTGGCAGTGTGATCTGTTATATACTTAAATTGACTGAAAATGACTGAAAATTAATTATGCACTCTTAAGTGTTTTGACAAAATCTGAGATATGTGTTCTAGTTTCTCATTAAACTGAATGCAATATTCTGTAAAGCTTTTCCAATTACCAACAGCAGCTTTAAAAGAAAGCATTTGTGGACAAAGATTAGATAGGGTGCTGCTGTAGTACTCTAGATATTGGGTGCTTCTCCAATCTCAATTATTCAACTTTGTTTAATTTCCTTGAATTTCCTTCATCTTCTCCCGGTATCTTAGCTGCTCCTCTGAGGATGTGAGGAAGAGATGCTTGGACAAGATGTCAGGATGGAGGAAACAATACCAAACATGATGAATAATATAATTTTTAGTTAATTTAATAATTACAATTAAATATGATTAACATGAGATGGGCATGGTTTCTTGTTTTAATCATTAACAAAACAAGAAACTGTGACAGTTTCTGCATGTTCTAGCCAATAAGTGTATACTTCATATACATCATATATCATATATGCAGCCAGTGGTTCCAGCTCAGTTGTAGTCTCCTGCTCTCTTGACGAGACTGCCATGGGGATGAGCTTTCTTCTTTGATATTGCTTTGGTTAGTTTGCTGCTCACTGATTTATCCATTGGTCTCCTGTGAGCTCAGGAGAGCAATCAATATAACTTTATAATGAAATTATGTTTTGAATGAGATGGCCACCGTATAAGTTTGTCAACACTATAATTTTTCTCTGAATCTGTGTACATTCTCTGAGCTTACTTTACTTACTCGCACTTCCTCTAAAGCTTCATGTTGCTCAAACCTTTCTTGCCTGCCTCACACCAATATTAATTTCCTACTGAATTTGTTTCAGACATGAGGGTTATCAAAGATTGCCTGAGCTACCCACCTCTTAATCCTTGCTTTGCCCATGCTCTTCCTGATTAGCAAAAATAACCAGAATCAGCATGAAAACGTACACATTACCTAAATAATTTTAATATATCTTTTTATTTTGTATGGTGTATTAACAATACATTTCTGGCTAATCCTTTGACCACTCAGACATACAATAAACACAAAAATCTCTTTCTTTTTCCAGAGATCTCAACCGGTCAGACTCAGACTCCTCTCTATCTCTATCTCAGTATGGTGAAGGTCAGCGCTCATCGACTGCATTGGGTAGCAGGCCTATTTTCTCTAAGCCTAACGGGGCAGGGAGCAGTTTGGGAGACAGCCCCATGTTCCAGAAGAAGCTGTTCAACACGGAGAAGTGTTCCAGTCTAGGAGAAATTTACACTCAGTCCAGCGGGCTCACCTCAGCCGAGTCGACTCGTTCACTTAGCCCCACCACGTATGACATAGATGGGCCATTAGTAGCAGGCATAAAGAGCAGTGGTCGCTCTTCACAGCAACCAGGCAAGAGGAGCCCAGGAGACGATGACAGTGGCTCTACAGGGGAAGACACTGAGGTACCCACCTCCTGTCGCAAAAAACACACCTTCCCCAGAATCTTCCACAAAAACAAACAGAAGAAATAGCAGTGACAGGACTAACTCGGACCTAAAAAAAAAGTGTTAAAATGTTTTTCAGGTGTCCCTACAGTATAAGAGTAAGAACGATAATATATGAAATACTTAGTAACATTTGAAAAGACAAAATCCTTTAAAAGACATTGGCACTGTCCTTATAGGTATAAGGGGACATTTACTGTAAAATTTATATATAAAACATTTTTTGTTTATATAGTAATTATTAGCTGATGGGAAGAGAAATGTTTTGGAGAAATGTGTGATTTTTTTGTGTAAAATTATTTATTCTGCACAGTGCATTTTTAGCTATTTGTAGATTTTGTTTATATTTTACTACAAGCTTCTTCTTCTGCTTGCCATCAACAGGCATGGATACAATTAGGAGATTTTACAGGTTACAGGTAAATCTTTTATCATAATTTAAAACAGTATCCAACTCAAGTTAAGCAGCACAACAGTCTGAAAAGACAAAGTAATCTATGTAATGACGATTATTTTGTCTACTGGCATACTATACGTGCAGGAGTAGCAGACAAATGGATATTTTAAAAGTTGTTATGTTTTCATGTAATGCATGGACGCAGTTTCCTCACAAGTCCAGTGTGTTCACACTACTATAGCTTCAATAGCACCTAGGCCAGTGATCGTCAACTGGCGGCCCGCGGGCCACATCCGGCCCGACGGAGCTTTCCATCCGGACCCCGATGGAAAATGACTGTGTCTATGGAACTAGACAGCTAAAATCGGCACTCCACCACGGAAGTGTTCTGAGAGTGGGAGTTTTCTGATATTACTGAATCAGGAATTGCCCAGTGAGGAGGGAAAAGTATGTTTATATTATTCTAAATCAAATGAAACAATCCTTCAATCTGCCAGCAATCCGCCGGTCACGGCGCGCGCGCTTCTGGGGTTACTAAGTGCCGCGCACACGCATGGAAATTACTTTCAGCTATCCCGAGTTTATGAGCGTATATAAGGACCCGAACGGATGCTTCGGCGCGAATCGTTGTTCAAACTACGCATGTGACAGTGACGCTAGGCGCGACAGCCTCACAAATAAGAAAGAATAAAATATCGCAGTCGCCCCCTAGTGGCTTGCTGCAGTACAGGCAATATGAATCTGTTAACATTGACGAATGCTAAAAAATAACAGTAATTTGGAAGGAAAATTAATATATCAAATAATATATTACTTAAGATACAATATTAATTGTATTTTATTTTAGGAGAACAGTGTCTGCCAAGAAAAACTCTGACCCTTGGACAAATGTAGTTGACAACCCCTGACCTGGGCCAAACTGTCACCCAAAGTGTTGAATCGTCATTGTTCAGGCCTTTACACAGGATTTTTTTATTTGGATAATTTTATTTATATAATTAAAAGCCAAAAAGTTTGTTGTCTAAGCCTTACTTCTTTAGCTCACAGGAAGCTAATGTTGCCAACAAATATCAGAACTTAATGATCAACCGAATGGCACAAATACTTTCCGTAAAACATATCTCAAAAACTTCTTTCAGTCTTGCCAAACCACATCCGAATCTGTATAATGGTCTCATAGACTTGGATTTTGTTTATAGTTTGTTAATAAAGCTCTGGTGTTGTCTGAAATGGCTGTTTGTAGTGTTTTAAGTTTTGTTAATTAAGCTCGCATTAAGTCACACTGTGTCCTAAAGCAGGTCTGCACCACCTTAATGAATAGCATGAATATGAGAATGTTTAATGGTGTATTGTAAGAATAGTGCTTTTGGTGACTATTGAGTTGTGGTGTTAGCTTCATTTTGGCAAGTAGAAAAATTTTGGAAAACATTTTGGCAAGTAGAAAATGTTTTTACTGAACTGTTGACACCAAAACACACTCATCTGTTTATTAGTTACATTGCAGGACCTTCACATGTTTTTATAAACATGTGGGTTCATTACAATGTATTTTTTCCTATTTAATTCTATTTTAAATAAATCTATTTAATTGTGGATTTCTTATAACTTTTTTAGACAATGTTTCTTTCATACACACACACACACACACACATATATATATATACATATACACAAAAATTTGGGATGGATATCTTTAAAACTATGCATGCATGCACCCCACCCACCCAGTCATTCCTGTACTTCCAGACTTGAGCAAGTTCAGACCCGCCTACTTTACCTACCTTTCTTTTTTTTTTTACACATGGAAACATCTTACTTTCTTCTAGAATGTGGTCATTAATTTCTTTTGTTTAAGCTCACCTTCTGTTCAGTTTCATTGCAACCATCTTTGTCTTTTAAAAATGTCTACAAATATGTTTCATACATTACAGAGTTGTATAATTCAGTAATATTATAAACCAATAAATGCAGAAACAGACACTGTCCAAGATGAGGGTATACTTTAATGAGACAACAAGATTACTGGGTTGTTTTGGTACTAAAAAACGTTCTGCCTGAGGCTTTGAGAGCATTCTGTTTAAGTCCATAAATACCATCAGGAATTTTTTTACCTGGGCACACTGGGCATGTTCGTTCGAGTCCAGAGAGGACAAGTAAATCCAGAGAGCTTTGTAGCGTAACACACTTTAGCAATTTGCCACCAAAGCCAAGTTTAGAGCTGTTACTATGGATCCCAGAGTAAACACAGTATATCTCTGAATAGCTAATCTATCTCATTTCACAGAAATTAACTCCGTCTGTATCATTGGGAGGTTGTGTACACAAAGCTGCTGTCATTTATACAATACGAATGCATTAAAACAGCATTTTGATTGGTAGTTTAATTTTCAAAAAAAGTTATTGGTGTTCATATCTGATTATTATTACTATGTTTTTGTTCCCCCCACACTTTGGCTTAGTTTAGAAGAGGCAAAAGTCTACAGGTACAACTGGTAATACAAAACAAAATACATATCATAAATAACAGACCATGGTGTGCTAGAGGACCATTTAAACAATAACTATCATTCTGAAGGATCCCCATTGGGGAAGACCTTGCTGCTCACTAGATGCTGGCTGTGGGTGAAACCAGATGACTGACAATCAAGCTTTAAGAGAATGGTATACCGAACCATTGTTAGCAACTCAGTTTCCTAAAAATACAAATATCTGAAATTGCCATTTTTGGTCTAATTTCACCACATTCAGATCCTCAGATTACCCCTGAGGGAACAGGAACTGTTGGGGCACAAAGCAGCAGGTAAGTTCTGCTGTATACTCTAAATACATTCTACTACATTCTCCTTTCTACAATCTTAAAATAGGTGTATTAAAACAACATTGGTACTGGCAGTTAAAGGGGACATAATATGCAAAACTCACTTTTTGGGTCACATTTGGTTCTCTAATGCTCCTATAAAAAAACATCCATCCCTATCCAGGCAATTGAAAGATTTTGGTGCCAGGAATCATATGCTTTTATGAGCCGTTTGGACGACTCCCTTATCCTGATGTCAGGATGAGGAAATTTGCATAGAACCGCCCCTCATCTGTGTAGCCCCCACCCACTACATTAGTTGAAGATCTGCCATATTTGTCTGTTGATTTTACGAGCACTCATAACAAGCCAAGCACTGTGGCTACAGGCAAAGGCAAGTCACTCATGAAGTGTTGTGTGCATCTTGCTCTGGGTCTATCTAGGGGTTAAACATATAGGGCTGGTTAGCGCCTCTGTTTTCTGCCATTTTCACGCGTGTTAAACGCGCAGTGTAAGCATGGGATGGGTGCCAGCAATAGCCAGCAATAGCTTATTTGCATTAAAGTTACAGAGCCCTTAAACGGCTCATTTTGAAAGGGACTGAAACTGTCAAGAGTAAAGCTGGTTAGATCTCCTTATGTGAGAGGGATTTTGGGCAAAGAACTTCTTAAACATATTTTGTATAGCCCATAGACCTATATTAAGGACAACACATTTTATCCTTTCAACACAGGATGTTCTTCAGCACAGCTAAAGCTAAATCTTTTGTTTGTAATTATGAATCTAATGGGCATCTCTAAAATGTACTAAAGCAGTGGTAACACAAAATGTTAAGTAACATATCATTCTGAGAGTGTAATCGCTACACAGTGGGAGCTTTCGCCTTTGGCCATGAGTCTACTGCATTTGCAGTCCGGCCTCCCAACACAGGGAGCAGTGGGAGAGTGCAGCGTTATGCTTCACTACTCTCCCAGGTCATGGCGGTGAAGTCCACCTCAGTCAGGTTAACAGTAAATGGTCCTTCTATTCTTTCTGGCTCAATACGCTGCTCCGGAGTGCTGCTGTTGAGATTGTTGACTCTCCACGAGTTGAGCGGCCGGATGGCTTTCTGAAAGCGCTGAAACAGGAGGCATGGGTAAAAGAATTAGAGTCCACAGTTTACATAGGTTCCTGTATTTCTTTTCTGTATTTCATTGTGACTCTGCAGAAACAGGCAAAGAAAGTGTATTATCCAGTTGATTAGTCAGTTTGCTTGGTTGCACTAAAAGTTATTTATCAAAGTTTAAAAACTCACATCTTTCAGTGTGCCAGACTCCTTACTGACAGCTACAATGGCCCAGAGAGGAATCTGCAGGCAGCAGAAGGTCCCCATGCACACCCCCAGTGCCTTGCCCCACAGTGGGAACACATATGAGCCGTAATGGAGTGAGGTTCTATACATCTCAATGAAGATGTAGGTCAGGATGAACTATGTGAGAAAATTACACCAAGAGTGCTGAGAGGCAAAGAGAAACCACTCTGAGATGAAGAGTACCTGTATCTGAGTCACAGGTACTGGTACACATAAATTATTTATCTCACAGGGCTCGTATTCATTTTAAGTCTCAGTCAGATGTACTCATTTATTTATGTCATGCTCTACTGTGCTTTAGAAGGATTTGACCCATGCTGTTCTAGCTTTAAGTTTGCAAACAAACATTTAAAGGACTCATACCAAGGAAAACCCTTTTTTCATTTTTTTAAAAATAAAAATCATAAGTGGTCCTATGAGAAAAATACAATTCAGGAGAAGTGCAGAATACAGAAATATGTTTAAACAGCCTTTTTGAGCAAAAACCTTTTTGCTAATTTTTTATAAGTTTTGTAAATTGTAGTTCTGGAATAATGAATCCTGAAACATACAACTGAGCAATAACTCTGCATTTTACGGATTTGATCAATTAAACAGCACATAAAGGACATCAATTTAGAAGAAAACTAAAGAAATTCTATCAAGATTCTCTCAGAGCAGCATCCATTACACAGAGTCAGAGGTCCTAATCAAAGCTTTGTATGTAGCAACACAGTGACATTAAATGCTACTATTACACAAATGAAACAATCTACTATTGCACCAAACAATCTATTATTGCACCAAACAAGCAATCCTCTAACAGACACTGCACTCACCAGTAACAAGAAGGGTGTGAAGAATACCCAGCACACTTTGAAGTACAGCAGCACTTTGGTGCACCATGGTGGACAGCGGCATATCATGTCCACTATGTCCTGGCAGAACTGGTTCACCCCTGCATTAAATAAATCACACACAAGAAACAATAAAGGTAATTTAAACTATTTATATCTATCTATTTTTATATAGATGTTTTTTGGGTTTTGTTCCAAAAAACATCAAAGAACATTTTCATTTTTATGACCTGTTTTGCTGAGAGTGAACTTCACAAATACATTAGTGTTATAATTAATCCTATTCTTATTCATTGTACATATATTTTGTATGATACAAGAAAAAATATTCTTAAAAAAAATAAGTCAGGCTTAAGACGATCACATTTAAAAAATAAAACTGGAAATTGGTTTTATGTCAAATTCCAGTATTGACCAGCTGAGCTGAACTGTAATTGTTTTGCTAAGATTGCTCCTAAATATTGCTGCAACTGCAAAACATCTTGGAAAATGTAAATATATTTCAGGTAAGAAAATTAAAATTATGAGCTTAAAAGACTTGACAGATAGAAAAGTTGCTATGGTGATATGAACATGAGATGGAAAGGGTTTGGTTATAAGCGTACCATAAAAGAATGAGATGCCAAGACACATGAAGAGAGTTATGATGATGAGACCAAAACTAGTGCTGAATGAGTCTATAAGGGTGAACCAGTATATTCCTCCCTGTTATAAAACACAAACAGAAGCAAGAAACATACAAAATGTAGTCATAAATATAATACTCAAAAATATCTGTTACAGTTGCATAGTGTCACTGTCATGGCAAAAACGTTTTTTCCCAACAAACTACTAATTTTACAAGAGAAAAGGTCTTTCTTAACTTTTAATGAGCCTAAATGATAGAACATCTATAATCTAATTAACTTTTTCCGCAATCAGAGTTATATTGTGTAAACAGTGTTAAACATTTAAGACATACTGTTCACTCTGCCATCTATACAGTACTGGAAAAATGTATAAAATGGTTTGTTTCACTTTTCTTAGTGAAGTCACAAAAACTCATAGTGGTAAAAAAAACAACCTGAAGAGGTCGCAAATCTATTGTGAATGAAATCACATAGAATAAAGATCTTGCATTTTCATATGTGGAAAATTATTCATATAATTTGGAACTGAATCCTTAAATGAACTCACATCAGTGACCAGCAACAGGCCCATTAAGTAAAAGCCAAAGCAGAGAAGGGCTAGAAACGGTGTCTTGTGCTTCATATTAGTTCTGAGCTGAGGAAACTCATCCAGCACTGCTGTGGTAATCCCCTCCATGTTACCAAACTAGATAAGAAAAAGAGAGGGAAGTGGGTATCATGCCGTAATGGAACAAATTAACTGTTGTGCATGGAGCTCTATATATTAGGAAAGCGCATTATGATGAGGTATGGTAAATGTATGACAAGTTATGATGGAAAGGTTTAACACCTTATATGGTAAACAAGTCTATCACCAACAAGATTGTCATGTATTGTTAAACTACTTCATGCAACAACTTTGGAAGACTAAATAACATTATGCCTCAACATTCTGTTGCCTAACAGTGGTAAAGAGTTGTATAATACCAAAGAAGAAGAAGTCTTGATGTAAGAGTCTTACTAGAGTGTCCACTCCCAGCATGAAGAGCATCAGGAAAAACAGAATCGCCCAAAAAACTGAACCAGGCAGAAGAGCCAAGGCCTCTGGGTATGCTACAAAGGCTAAGCCTGGACCTAAAAGTGCAGCAAAAACACACATCATCGCTCATGTCACATGTTTCTATTGATGTTTGGGGAGTGAAGAGTGTCTGCTGACTTGTGTAAGATGACATGCTGAACTAGATTTACCTGTGTCTGCCACGTCTTCTACTGCCACACCCTTCCTCCAGGCCATGTGGCCTAAGATGGAGAAGATTGCAAAACCAGCAAAGAAGCTGGTAGCACAGTTTCCAATCGTGATCACAAGGGTATCCCTAGCACAGAACATCACAATTTAGACCCAGAACTTTTTATTTTTCACTCAACTTTGTCTACGGAAAAACGGGTTGAGGGATATAGATAGGTTGAACAAAATTAGAAATATTATTATTAATAAAAATCTAACCTGATGACATTATTGTCAAATTTATTGTAGGAGGCCATGGACAAAAGCCCGCCAACCCCAATACCAAGTGAATAGAAGATCTGCGATGCTGCATCATTCCACACCTATGCAAACACAAGATTGTGAAGATTTTCAGAACCAAAGCTAAACTTACAAAAAGAGTTGTGAAGCACTACTCCTGGTACCTGTGCATTAGCCAGTTTCTTCCAGTCTGGATAGAGATAGAAGACAACGCCTTTAAGAGAACCCTCCAGAGTGGCCCCTCTGATGATCAGAACTATCAGCACAAAGTAGGGAAATGTTGCTGTCACATACACCACCTGAAAATGGAAATAAAAGAAGACATTGGACTATACTTAATCATTAGGTATTTACCCAAATACATTTTTATGTATTTTAAAGTGATAATCAGTTCATCAAAGAAAACCAAAAGTACAGTTATTCCTTTTGTTTCAAATGCATCTTATCAGAAATGTTTTTCCTTAGTTTAATGTAGCTAACCAGTAATAAAATCTTATATTCACAAATTAGCACAGCAAAAAACGTAGACATTCAGTTTTGGTCTGTGTAGGTAAGAAAAACTGCAACAGTCATAAAGAGAATACAAGGCTGGGACAAAAAGAAAAACAGTAGAAATAACTCTGTAGCTACCAGTTACATGGTAATTTCATTCTTTGGTGTATGACAAAAATTCAGTAAAAAAAATAATTTGTGAAAGAATTTAGTGACAAAACATTAGGAACAAAACCTCAATCATGATACTTCCTCATCCAGCAATGCAACCTCAACCTGTGAGAGTTGGACTTTACCTTGCCTGAGCTGCGAATGCCCTTTAGCATGCAGAGGAAAATGATCACCCAGGCAGCCAGCAAACACAAAGCAAGCTGCCACCTCACTGGCCCAGGGTCATGCAGACCCTTACTGTGTACCACACCCAAGACACGTTCACTGTGAAACGCACACACACACCACACACACACATGGTTCTTAAATTCAGAGTTCAAAGAATTTGTTTTTGTCAAAGGATAACTTGTATCAGAACTGATACACATGTGGCAGTAGGCAATATTAAAAAATATTACATCACAATACTTTTATACTTTTTTTTTCATTTTTAATTGAACACCTCACATACCTGTCCTACACATTTTACACATTCACATCTTTTTAACAGAAAATGCTGTTAGTCAGTGTAATAGAAGTTCTGACAATATCCACAATAAATATGTCATGATAATTTAGCGAAATAATTTATTTCTACACAAGTCAACTATATTTCGATGTACATCATTTTACCACTTTTGTGTAGAGGCATGGATTGAAATTTATTAAACACATTTTGGAAAAATTTAACTGAATTTCTATTTTAAAGTCTTCATATTTTAAATACTATCACAGTATGGATTTATGGCATTTTATGGCATTTAACGTTTATTACAGCATCAAACTATAGAACACTTACTTCCAGAAGATCTCAGATGGACTCAGGCTGTTTGTGGCATTGGTGGTGTTCTGAGGATCAGATAAAGGGAACAGCATTAAATAACAAATAAACGCTGTCCAAAGACAAAACAATTGCAACTTTAAAGGAGAACACAAAATCATTACTTCAAACATTTACTTATCAAGAAAGCTAATTTAAAACAATTTATTCTATGGCATTTTGAACCATTTAAATTATTCACATTTATAAAATTTCCACAGCATTCAGGTAACAGTGGTCAACAACAGAACTAAGCCGCAAAACTACATGGCACTTAATATTACAGAACACATACCCCACAGAGTGCAGCATTAGCAATCGCATCGCAGGACCACGGTAATGGGCTCTGGAAGGAGCTACCCAGGTAATAAAAGGTCCAAGCAATGATGACATTGTAGTAGAGGCACACCAAGGTAGACACACACAGCATCCCTAAGCCAATCCCTGAATAAAGCAGAGATAAAAAGGGGAAATTTACCTTTCTGATTAATCTTATTTGGCCTCAAACTACAAAACTTTTAAAAGCATTGTGTAAAAGCAAAAAATCTGGTAACAAAAAAGCAGAGCCATTGATCAAAACAGAGAATCAAAACAGAACCAACATTTTCAGAAGACCACAAATAAACTTCATCTCAATAAAGACGTTTAGTAGCACTGAAGTCGATACATAATAAATGAATTATGTAAAATAAAACATAAACTTAAAAATTAGGGATCACTGGTGACAGTGCTGATACCTTTAAGCAAAGGACAGCATTTCCAGACCGTGATGGGGCCTGCAGCTCCATACTGGCCCAAGCTGAGCTCCATGAGGAAGAGGGGCATTCCCGTGAAGAAGAGCATGATGAAGTATGGGATGAGAAATACACCTGCAGCACCGCAAAGAACATTGCTCTCATTAATGCGTGCACATTGTTATACAGGACATAGCAATATTAGCAAGTAACTGCATAGTTACAATATTACTCATATTCAAAGATGTTCATTAATGTGCATTAAAGTTAAAAAATACAAATAAGGTTTTATCAGTTATAAACTATAAAGCTGTGCTCAGAAACATTTTCCAAAAGCAAAAGCTATTAGTCCTCATTTTTCTGTGCATCACTGACTGAGAGGAAACCCACATCTGTAGTACAGGGGGTCCTCGAGTTACAGCACAGATCCCTTCCTTCAACAGTGATGGAACCCGAATTTTGGTGTAAATTGAAACACACCCTAACCTAAGTCACTTACTGATTCTAACACAGTTGTAAAATCATAACACCACAACTAAGCCACAGAAAAATGAGAAGGAAACCTCTTCCACTCGTATGCTGCGATGTGTATTATTCCACCTCATACAACCAAACTAGTCCACCCATGTAGTCCATAAGTCCGAGGCTACCGGTGTACGCTGAGTGGGAGTGAGCACTTTAAACTCGAAACGTCGTATGTCAAGACTGTTCAAACTCGAGGACACTATGTCCTTCACTAAAGCACATAAGTTTGCTGTTAACCATTTCACATATATGAGTTTGCTTCTATAAATTTCATGTATGTGATTGCTCAACCAAAATAATCGCAAGATAACTCACTTAACACTATAATCACTAGTAACAGCCCAATGTCAGACTAGCTGTTAGTTGTGTCTTTAGATTATCTTTTAGCCTAGCTTTCCCATGCTCTCTCCATTTCTCTTCAGTCTCTTCAGTATTTGTTCATGTTTTGCTTATTTACCTCTGATTATAAATTCTGTTATTAGTTTAAATGTCAAAATAAGAAACACACAATTTAAGCATGTGCTTTTAAATAGTTCTCTTTGGTTTTCTGCCAAAACTCTTTAGATATTGAATAAACCAAGTAAGTAACTACGTCATGTAAATATGGCATCACACAACACAACAACGTTGTAACATGAACAGTAACCTTAACATACAATACAGCATAGCACTTGTCCCACTGAATTTAAGACAAACAATGATGAGTTACGTCATGTTGATTATTTCTAATAGCATAAGACACATGTTACTGGGTAAAACTTTAGACTAGATTTAGACATGCTAATGAGCACATCTCTGCTTATTTGAGCCAAACCAACACAATTCCATTTGTGTTATAAGAATACAATAGAAACAGTTTAGGTTATGTAAATAAAATATGGAAAGCATCAAATGTTAGATTACTGATTTTTTACAAGAGTTTTAAAGTATTCTTACAGTGAGGTTGGTGTTATAAATGTGTGAAAGTGTTGTTGTTATAATCAATGTACAATAACCAGTTAAACATCTAATGTTAACCATACAAATGAAACTGAACAAATAGCAGTAGGGACTAACCAGTAAGGATTCCCTACATATGACACTTAAGTGTGAACCACACCTAAGAGTAACTGGAAGCTGTCCAAGCTCGTTCTGAAGAGATCACAGAGCTAACACAACACAGGGTGGGACTGGGTGCATATGTATGAGAATGTGTACAGCTGACTGCAGTGTTAGCTTCCAGGCACCAAAGTCTGTGATTGTGCCTCTTTAGTTTCGTCTCTGTCATTCAGTGGGTATATGTTTCAACTGACATATTAGATGGATGATTCAGAGCCTATAATACATATCCTAACAAGTGCTTAAATAGGAATAACCATGGCCATGAAAACATGATTTGCCAATGCTACACAATCTGGCAGGAGCGAATTGCTTTGTTTGTTAGGTTTTGTTATAGTAGTAATATATATTATAACTATATCTAGTAAAACATTACACATTAAAGGTGATTACTTTGATGGTGGCAATTCAGCAATTTTCAAAAAGCTAACATTTAAATAGTTTTTCAGACTGCTTTAGAACTGAGTGCATTTCACAACAAAGTAGAACTGATTTAATGTCGTTTTGAGGGAATTGGCTTTAAAATATATTTACAAGTCCATTTATAGTTATGAGGTACCTGAAAGGCATTGTTTTCTTAAAAAGAGTGACAAAAAGTTATTTAATCAGATTTACTACAGTTATGCTATTATCAACACTACATATAAAATGTTTATTCTGGTTTTGGCTGAAAATTCCCAGACACAGATGGACGTGGCATAATCAGGCTTGAGAAACTGATATGTCCAATGCCCACAGTTATGATACTGCTTTTAGAAATTAAGACTAACATGTCTCTCTTGCACTACAGCTTGTGCAGTCATTGAATAATAAACCGTGCAGTGTAATAAAAAATTTATTTAAAAGAGCAAACAATTGGTCTACATTATTTGGTCAGAGTTATACTCATCTGGAACCTCTAATACTATTCATGATGCTCGTAAATCTTTTTGGTTTATGAAGGGGCTCATTTGTGTTTTGCATCTTTTCAATATATCATTGTTTCTAAAGACTTTACCATAACAACCATTAACAAACATATTGTGCATCTCTAGTTTGTAAGTATCAATAATATTTAACTATCAACATACAGATACAGGACACACTGTCATGCTATTTTGGTGAAGATAAGAATGGCACAATGTACACAAATTCCCCGCAGAGCACTGCTTTATTTTGTGTTTTCTCTCAAAAAAAAAAAAGAACACACACACATAAGAAATCTCTCCCTCTCTATCAGCCCTACTGGTGACACTCACCTCCACCATTTCGGTAGCAAAGGTAAGGGAACCTCCAGACGTTTCCAAGGCCGACACAATAGCCGATACAGGAGAGCAGAAACTCATACTTGCCGCCCCATTGCTCCCTAGGAAGGTGGGGGTCTACTGTAGGTACGGGAGAGGGCTGGTAAGATACAGGCTGAGGGGAAGCACCGGGTGCACTGTGAGAAACTGTGAAGCCATTCGGTTGTTCTGGACTCTACAAAGAAAAAAAAATAAAGTTCTGTCAGATACATTTCTGCATCAGCACATCACAGAGTAAATATGTGACTGCAGTTACAACATGGTTCTTTTGAAAACACTGAAAACACAAACACGACTATTTACACAGTGCCTAAATCTCAGTTTGAGAATCAATTTCCAGTGCGTCAGGTTATTTCTAAGTATTATGTAATAGCCTAAAATATATCTAATATTGTAATAGTTATTGTAGTTATTATATTAGGTTATTGTATTAAGTTATTGTAATACAAATTTAATAGGAGATTTATCAGCCTCTTACTGTTCACCTTGAGACACTGTCCAGGATATTGATACATTGCCTGCCACATATTTACTGTTTATGATAACTCCTGCTGTTGAATTAAACACTTGTTCAATAAAATTCTTGTGATTAATAATGACAGACTCACACAAGTGTTTAAGTGGACTGATGACTGTTAGACACAACAGTAATTTGATTACAATCCTCTCCTGGAAAAAAGTCAACTGAATACCAGTTTCGCCAGGCTTTTCCAAACAGCTTGAATTCACTTATCCTGGCGAAAATGAAATTCAACTCTTGACATCTGAGAAGCATAGGAATGTGGAACCAGCATGTGTTGTGCTTGCTTCGGCTCTTTAATGAAAGGGAAGTCTCTCTCTAGTAGACAAAGGCTGAAGATTGCAGTTCCGCACACAAAAGCTGGCAAGAGGAAGCTTGTCAGAGCTAATACACAGATATATAGATATCAGACATATGTCACTGGAACGAAAGTACAATAACAGAACAGAACTTACTTTCCAAAGTTCAAGAAAGTGACTGAGATTAATATGAAAGAAACAAGTCAGGGAACACCTAATTATTTTGTATTTATTTTTATGCAATTGCTTTGAATGCCTTACAGTTTGTAAAGTGACTCTTGTATGGTTTATGATAGGACTAATACGAGGTCTGGTGTCACCGAAAGGTGTTAAATAATTAATGCATATGTCTCATAAATGTAAACAGTGTCCACAAAATGCACAGTAGGCCTATTGGTGCATGTAACAATAGACAGACCAAATTGAGAATCTGGGATCGTAAAACTAATAATTAATTTAGTAACCTGACCGTCGTGTTTTTGTTTGTTTTTATTGTTTGTTTGTATTTTTATAAACTTTTTGTGCTTTTGTCCTAATTGGATTTCGCCTTGTCGCATTTTTCCTCAAGGCTTGTAATACAGATGAAGTGACAATTTAGTTTGAAAGAAAAGAGGTCAAACTGGTTTAGTTACTCCAACCGGCAGCACAGACGAGACAAACACGCAAGCCGGCTGAGGTTAACTATTCTTGTAAACTTCCTTTAGCGTTAAAGAAATCTCGAAAGGGCTGAAAATGAGTCCGCTGGTCTCTCCTTACCTCGGTGCTGAGCCCGGCGGGTCCAGGTGCAGTTTTGGCCGCGCTCGGCATCCCACCCACAACAGAGGAATCTTGGCTTTTCTTCTGATGCTCGTTACATGGTTCCGGTAAAGGTTTCATCGAGCCAACCGAACAGCCTCGGAAACACGAAGCGGTTTGATTATCACTGAGAATCAGACCGTCGGAAAACGTATCGGGCTTCAGAGAAGTTAAAGAGTCCCGAAAGGCTGCGCAGGTGTACTCCCGTCAGTTCGCCATGTTGTTTTGGGGAGGAGAGGAAAGTAAATAGCCTAGACTGACTCTTCTCCTTCTCTTCCTCTCCAACTCCGCTCTTCCTCCCGAGCACCTCTTCTCCCCTCTCTACACTTACCAACGCCTCCTCTCTTCCTCTCCACATATATCAACACCTCCTCTCTCCTCTCCACACCTATCAGCACCTCCTCTCACCTCTCCACACCTATCAACACATCCTCTCCTCCCCAATCACACATCCTCTCTCCTCTCCACACCTATCAGCACCTCACCTCTCCACACCTATCAACACATCCTCTCCTCCCCAATCACACCTCCTCTCTTCCTCTGCACACCTATCAACACCTCTCTCCTTTCCACACCTATCAACACCTCTTCTCTCCTCTCCGCACCTACCAACGCCTCCTCTCTTCCTCTCCACACCTATCAGCACCTCCTCTCTTCCTCTCCACACCTATCAGCACCTCCTCTCACCTCTCCACATCTATCAACACCATCTCTCTCCTCTCCACACCTATCAGCACCTCCTCTCCATTTTCCCATCTATCAACACCTTCTCTCTCCTCTCCACACCTATCAATAAGTGAGCAGCTGGTGGTCTAGTGGTAAGGGCCTGTGGCCCTGTGATCAGAAAGTCCGGGTTCGACTCCCAAGACGTAGCATGGTACCGTCCCCACACACTGGTGCCGTGTTCCTGGCTGCCCACTGCTTCACTTCACTTAACTTATGGGTTAAATGCAGAGGAAGAATTTCGTGCTGTTTATACTGTGTGCTGTGGTGTGTTCACGTATGACATAGACCTTCACTTCACCTCCTCTCTCCCCTCCACACCCGTTCTTCTGTCTAATCCAAAATGTATAACAACATCTGCATTTTTGTTATTCAGTGAAAGCAGTAGGGTTTAATAACAATAAAATGAATGAAGCAGCGTGTGTGTGTGTGTGTGTGTGTCTAAGCTGTCTATGCTTTTATCACTTCTTCACCTCTTTCAAAATAGCCACTTACAAAATGTATAAAAATGGCAAATCCATTTTGTTACTCGCTGCTCTTCAGCTGTTTCACCTTCTATATGTGGCTTTTGTTCTCATTTCAACAGGAAACCGCATTGCAAAGACAGGAAATTGCTACTTTGCTGGTAAGAAGTGTTGCCCGCCAAAGAATAGATTCTGGCAGTAAACGGCATTAAAAATCTATATTTTTATAATATCGATTATAAAAGATTATAATCACTTCACTTCACTATATTTTTATAATATCGATATATATGTGTGTGTGTGTGTCCTGTGGTGAACATGAGAACGTGAGACTGAGGCTAAAGCTGCCTGTGTTTGTGCTGAGCTGTTTCTAGGAGACGCTCTGCTGTACTTTGTGCGGCTCCTCCTCCTCCTGTGTGAGGTGTGGCTCCGAGGGCGTGCCCTTCAGTTTTCACACAAAATGAGGAAGCCATTCAGTCTGCACTTCCGCCTTTATTGTGATTTTCTTTTTAAACTCAGTGAACTTTTCACATAAAATAAAAGCATTCTCCCAATTTTTGAAATGTTAACACAATATTATTTCTTTGGAAAATGCAACGTGTTTATGGCCGAGTAAACACAAAACCTACGTACTAGCACTTATTAGGGGTCCAAGCACGCAGTTTATTATGAAACGTTGGGTACATGCGATACTCCAACCTCTACTCGAGGACCAATAGCCACGACATTGACCCAATAGGTGGCGCTATAACAAACACTTTTGCGTTGAGCCTCACCAAATTTTAAACGTATGCCCTATTTTCAAAATTCTTTTTGCATTGTATTTTTTTGGGATCAAGTGTAGTCTTGTTGGAATCGTCAATAATTATTGTCTTGTTTGTCAATAATTATCATTTTTAAAATGATATAATTATTAAATAATAAAAAAAACCCAGCATGGTCGCAATATGCAAATTAAGCTTGTTGACTTTTGCATACAATGACTTAAACTGCAATTACTCATAAGCTGTTGTGTCAATGCTTACCAAACCTCGTAAATACATGCTATCACTCACAGTGCCACTTCATGGTGCAATGACAGGTCATAAAGTGCTTATAGCACAACAATGCCCCTATCTCTCCAGAAGCAAATTTGCGTTCTATGCCAGAAGACATTGCTCTTGCACATTCTGGAATGTAAGTGACATCTTGGGATCGTATCAGTAAATACATGACCGATATCAACCAAAGCGGCACCACAAATTTCTACGTGGCAAAAATCATGGTTATCCCAGGATGATGATTCTCAAACTTTGTTGACATACAAGGTTAGATGATGCAGTTAAAATTTGGTTCACTTTGCCCATTGGCCCATATTACTATACACCTCGAAATCTATATTTCTTTATTTTTTAGGGCCTGCACATTAAAATGAATGGAGCCGAAGGCATCAGGCATTCGTCCCCGACACACAAATGCAGTCGTTGATGACCAGCACTCGTTTTTGTCCTTGTCTTTTGCTCATCCATTTATCCCGCCTTTGACTTGCATTCATTTCTCACCCCATTGAAATGAATGCAGTTTTGGGAGACCAGAGTGTCAGTCTCCATACAG
>JBBJLR010000024.1:5782679-5820823 GCA_037577145.1 Brachypetersius gabonensis
GTTGGAACTATGTCTTCGTTGCACATTTTATGTAGTTTTATTTTTACTCACGAAGTGAAATAAATGTGCAGTATGTGACCAACATCAGTGAGTCTGTAAATCTATTCTGTTGTACAGTGTTATTTGTCAAAATCTGCGTAAACGTTAAAAAGGTGGTTGATTAACACTTGCAACTCTGTGTCGTGATGGTTTTAAAAAAAAAATTCCAAAGATAGTAAAAAAAGTTATTAAAAGGTATTAAATTTATCTTAAGGATTGCTGTATATACCCTGTTCAGGTTGTGTGCACCATTAGGTTTTTATTGTACCAATGGACTTTATTTTTAATCTCCTCAGATCCTGCAGTATGATATGTGGGACAGAACACCTACAGACTTGTGGGATTGGAAAGTGCTGAAGGAGAAGATTGCCAAGTTAGTAAACCTTTCAGTAATGATCATTCATGCCATATGAAGACATGAAATTCCTAATTGTGACCTTTGTTTGCAGGTATGGTGTTCGTAACAGTTTGCTGTTGGCACCCATGCCAACTGCTTCTACAGCACAGATTCTGGGCAACAATGAGTCCATTGAACCCTACACCAGCAACATATACACACGCAGAGTACTGTCTGGAGAGTTCCAGGTAAGAAGGTCCCTTGTTCATATTATAAGTCTGAGTTTTTCTCTAATATCTAGAATATCTTTTTTTTTTTTTTTTAATGATTTTTGTTACCATTGCCCATCCTTCAGATTGTAAATCCTCACTTGCTGAAGGATCTCACAGAACAAGGCTTGTGGAGTGAAGACATGAAGAATCAGCTGATTGCTCATAATGGATCAATTCAGGTTGGTATGCCACAACAAGATTCACAAATAGAAATATATTTCTATCTTGTTTAGTCATCACTTGCTAAGGTATTTTGGGCTATTTACTTTTGGAAAAAGTACTGGAAAAAGTAGTGGGTTGTGTACCTTTTTATATATATTTTGCACAATAATTTATATTTTAGTTATTGTATTGTAAATGTGTTTGTTCTAAAATAAGACAAGTGATGTATGAAAATAGGCTTACTGATTTCAAATAGGTTTCTGTTGGGAAAACAAATTTTCCAGTACTGCCCACTACTACGTAGTTTTACGGATAGAGAAAAATGTTTTTTTGTGGACTTTGCAGGGTATTCCCACAATCCCGGAAGACCTGAAGGAGTTGTATAAAACTGTGTGGGAGGTTTCTCAGAAGGTTATCATTAAGATGGCAGCTGACAGAGGAGCTTTCATTGATCAGAGCCAGTCCCTGAATATCCACATCGCTGAGCCCAACTATGGAAAGCTCACCAGTATGCACTTTTATGGCTGGAAGCAGGTGAGTTATAGGTCAACTCAAATTTGGGTTTATAGAGGAACATGTTTATGGAATGGATGTGCCAAACAACTACCTTAATTTGTGGAATTGTTTTAACAGGGACTTAAGACTGGCATGTATTACTTGCGGACAAAGCCAGCTGCCAACCCTATCCAGTTCACACTCAACAAAGAGAAGCTCAAAGAGGCACAGGCAAATAAGAGCAGTGAAGAAGAGATCAAGGAGCGGAACAAGGCTGCAATGGTGTGCTCCTTGGAGAATCGGGATGAATGCTTGATGTGTGGTTCTTAATCACTTACTTTTTATTTCACCATCACTGCCTTCTACAAGTTTCTGCAGTAACTGTCACCACCATCATTTTAGATGTTTTGTCTGAATTACTACAGAAACAAAGTTTGCTTTGCTGATGCTGTTTCTGTTCATGCTATGTTCTTTCTGACTTCTCTTGTAGTACTGTACATATGCGTATAATTCAAGACCTAACACAAGTCTCCATATTTATTGCAGTTTGGTATTCTGTACAGATTTTGCTGTGACCCTGGTGTCATTGCAATTTACATGTTTGAAGCGCAAATATCAGAAGCAGCCTGACTTCGTTTTATATGCATGGAGAACCTGTAGTATAAAGTTACTAAAATCTGTAAAGAATATTTTTACATGGTAAAATGTAAGTTCTGTACTATAATCTCCTGTTGTACATTAACAATTCAGTAAATCAAACCACTGTTCAGGTCTACTTTAATTTGAGCTGTTGCATGTAGATTATGTTTTTCAATAACTGCACTTACAGTTGACTGGAGCAAATGTTGCAGAATTTTTACATACTGATAACCTACTGCTAAGGTTTGTGCATTGGCTACAGGGCTATTGGCTTTATTTTATGCATGCTGCAGGTGCCAGATTAATTAATAACCATGGGACCTATGTGGGAAACCCCAGTTGTGTGTTACAAACAGCAGGTGTTGAGCAAGCTGCAACCTGCACACAGGCCATGGGGACAATTACAATGTTCATTCATCAAAACCCATTTCACCAGCTCTGTTTTTGGTTGTGGTGGAAAAGGTGAATAAAGGTTTATATTGAATCTTGAAATGTTTATGTTGAGAAGCGAGCTTAATTTCTACAATATGCCCACAAGGAGCATTACATCAAGTGTTACAATTTACAGGAGACATAAGAACTATTACGAAATATTTTCAGACATGGAGCATTAGATCAGACTGCATTAACAAATACATTGAAATAACATCTGAACTCTTATCCTTGTGTACACAACCTGTCAAAGGTTTGGGGACACTTTTCAAAACCTTATAAGCATGCTGCTTTGGTAGATGGCAATTAACTGGGAGATCAATCAAGTGTATTTTGGGAAACTCGATTGTAAAAAACATTCCCATAGTAGCTTTGACTGCTTTATACTTTAAATTTCCAAACAGCCGTGATCCTGAAAAGAAACATCTTTCCACTCTTCGGACCCCTTATCTTAACCCAGTTTGCAAGGGGTGCTGTAGCTGGTCACATGGTGGATGGCAAATAAGTACCCTGGACAGCTTGCTAGTCTCACCATTTTGTCTGACAAGCCTGTCTTTGGACCTGTACCAACATGGAGAGAACATGAAACTTCACAACCCAGGATCTTCTCCCTGAGGTGAAAGGTGTCCCCAAACTCAAGTGTTTATGTATATGAACAGTGTAAACAATTATTGTAAAACAGTAATGTTTGTCTCTAGTAAGTTTTAGGACAAAGCTAGACAGGCTGTTGAGCTATTAAGGGCAAGCTGAGAGGTCTAACTCTTGAGAGCCAAAGCCAGTGTCCTGTGAGCTCTTGCTGCTTGTGGGA
The DNA here is from genome assembly GCA_037577145.1 of Brachypetersius gabonensis. Taxonomy (NCBI): domain Eukaryota; kingdom Metazoa; phylum Chordata; class Actinopteri; order Characiformes; family Alestidae; genus Brachypetersius; species Brachypetersius gabonensis. The sequence continues at coordinate 5,785,864 of JBBJLR010000024.1, forward strand.
GAAGCTGCATCATTCAGTTTAAAATCTTCACCATTGTTTCTTTCCTCTATTTGCTTAGCCATGAAACTTACAGTTTTCTTCTCAAACACCACATCTACATTAGGTCTCCCGTCATTTGCTTTTCCTTCCTCCATCTCAGCATACTTCTCACCCGCTTCCAATCCAGTTCCTGCCTCATCCTCATTGGATGTTTCATCCTTCAAATCTACTGTGGTCTGACCATTGTTGGCTTCCTCTTTTTCAGCATTACTACAGGCTTGGCCCTCAAAACAAGAACCCTCTTCACTGACCTCAACCTCTTTACCACTGGCTTTCTCCTCTTCCTTGCTTTCTGGGGAAGCTTTAGCCACTGCTTCCCTCTCACAGACACTTACCTCAAAATCCCCACCTGTTTCTCTTTCTACTGCATCCCCCTGTCCTCCCTCCCCTATGACTGTCTCATCTTGCATGTTCGCCCACCCTGTGTCTTTCTGCTCCACACTCTCAGGGGTTTGATTGTGTACATTGACCAGTAGAGGTGTGTTTCTACTCTCTGATGGTACTCCACTGCTAAATCCCCGGAAGTTGTTTTTTGCCCCTTTGATGTACTTCCCTAGCACAGCAGAAGTACTGGTCTGTGAAGGATCTGCTTTGGCCTCTTCTATGTCTAACAGGGTCTGGTGAATTGTCTTCATCTCTACATGCAGCCGTCCAACCACTTTGCTGAGCTCCGTCAATCGATTCCCAATATCTACAGAAAAAGCTTGTTATTTAGCAACTGCACTGAAAACAAAGTTAAACAATTCTTTCCATCCATAATATAAACCAAAGTAAATAATACAGTTAAAAAAGGCAGATGCCTTTTTCCACACCTTTGCGTTTTGTCTCCTCGAACTCTCTCCTTGCAGACTCTATATAGCGCTGCACCAGAGCTCGAATGACTTGCTGTTTGTAAGACACTTTTTCATCTGGACCTCCATCATTTTTGAGCGGTCCATTTGACTGCACATTATGGGCAATAAAGATTTTGCAGAAATTGGTTTAAATAATGTACAGTATTTCCTAAAGCCAGTTTTAACTTTACTCACCATAGAGGCAATAGGTGGATAATCTGGAGTTGAATTCAATCTGCAACAACAGCAGATTCTTCTGAACATTCCCCTGAAAATAAAAATAATAGAAAATCCTGAATTCTGGGGATGCCTTGACTTTGTTTTAATATGAAATATTTAAAAAATCAAATGGATCACCGTAAGAAGTAGAACAGGGCCTTTGGTGAGGGAATAATGTTGAAGGGGACAGGCATAGTGAGTCCCTCTCTGAAGTACGTAAGATAGAGCTTAGAACGGGCAAATTTCCACTCCACATCAGCATCATCCTACAGGGAATCATCAAATGGTGTAATGTTTATCTGTCCGTGGGGAAACTGGATTTTGGTTAAATGGCACATAAAAATGACTGCACTCAGCAGACTCACCTCAATCTTCTGAAAGGAGTTTGTGATCATGGCAATGAGCATATTCAGCAGCACAATGACAATCAAAAGCGTGAAGATACCATATAGGATTCTCCCCACAAGCTCAGCCACAATATAGTCAGGCATATCCACATACTCCTTGTTGACAACCCCAAACATCGTCCAAAACAAGAACTGGAAAGTCTCATTAAACCTGGAAAGCATGTATGGAACTAAATTTCTATGCAAACAGCAACATTTTAAATAAAATGAGACTTTCAGATTTGTCATTTCTGGTAAGAAAAGTGCAGACCTTCCAAGCTGTGGAGAGATGACATAAGGAACGTAAATATTGTTGATTCCACACAGAAAAGCTGTACCAATGATCATCAGAATAAACAAGAACCTGGGGAGAGAACATCACAGTTGAAAAGGCAAATATTGAAAATGATCTTTTACTGAGTACTCAAAACCATTTTAAACGTGTGCGTGAACATTTGACAGTATATGCATTATTGACAAAGAAAAGCCACCTTTTCTTTGTCAATAATTTAGTCACCCTTTACTCCCTTATGTATTATATTTTACTTATACTTTACTTTAATTTAAGATGCTAAGCATCTACTAATCCTGTGCAGTGGATGATTCAGATGAAGTGTTACCAAAACTCATTTTACATATTGGCTACATTTGCCAATATGTAACACAAGAAGCAAACTTTATACACCAAACATGTCTTGGCTGACTGAGTGCAAACAAGTAAAAGCACTTCAGGTGGTCTCCTTTTCTACCTTATCATGTCATCAATCATCTTCCCCATAGAAATCTGGAGAGTTCCCAGAGATTCTTGAGCAGGCAGGATGTATGCCAGACGTGTGAAACTGAGCATGCTGGTCACAGCAAAAAGCACTTCTGCTATCAGCTGAGGGTCCTCCTGGTGCCATTCTTCTCGCACTGTGGGGGAGTCACACAAATGTGTTTTTTCACTGCATATAATGGGATGAAAAAAAACCCATGTACTCATTTAAACTTAATTGCTTGTTTGCGGGCCCATCCTTTAGGTCCTTACTCATTTAACTACATTATTTAAATATAGTAGTTACTAAATTATACACAGATAGAATAATCAGGCTGAAGGGGTAAAGAGTACAACACCCAGTCAAAAATAATTCCAAAATAATGGAATTCTTTTTTCTAGTAATGACTGATAGTAAAAATAAATGCAAACATAAGTGTATGAGGTGCTAGATCAGGGTTGTCCAGCCATAGGCAGATGTGCAAGAAGATGTGTTAAGAAGGAACAAATTATTTCACTTGTTTTATTCCAGATGTTTAAGAAAACAAGTTATTTGTAGCAGGTGGGCTCCTTCTTTACTATACAACCCATTCAACCCCAAGAACAATTCGAAGGAATGGTTTCGGTTTTTATGATTTTTCTTATTTAAATTTAAGTCCCTTCAAACAGATCAGTTGATACATGGTATTGTATGAAAGAACTTGTTTGGCTGAAAATGAATTTATCTGTAATGGACTGACTGCTTCCTCACTAGTCTGAGTGAAGTAAACACACTCCTTTTCAGTTCCAGGTGACTGACAGAGGATGTAGCCTTTGAGCAAGATGACCACTCGCAAGGTGAAGGAGGCCAGATACATGCTGAGCACCATCATATCCAGACAGTTCCACAAATCCAAAAAGTAGCTCCGCAGGCCTTCAATCCACACCTCCTTACACTCAAACCAGAAGAAACCTGAAAGATAATGCAAAAAGAAAGTCACTGACTATATATTTGATTCACTGAATGTAATTATCATGATCTTTTCTCCACAGCTGGAACTTATATAAACTCTACTCAGGTATCATGATGTAAGTGCTGTGATGAATGACACACAGGTGCCTACCAGCAACCCACACCATATGGAAAGAGTTGTGCAACATGTTCTGCTGCCTGGATGCAAATGAATCTCGATACATTTCCATGGTGATGGATTCCCCTAACAATGTAATGAGGAACCACAAATAAGAAGCAGAGTGAAGGAGGAATTTGATCACCGGCACCTTCAAAATCTTCCCCACCTAAAACAGATAACACAAGTTGCATTTACTGTTTAGGTTATGGAAATATGCTTGCTAGCATTCATGCACCTAAAGGTCTCTTGCATAATTTGCATAATAATTTACTTCAGTGTATTTAAAAAAAACCCCAAACAATTACTATCAGTAAGGACCAGTATTAATCCAATGGGTCAACTAAAACTGTAACAAAGATCACAGTTACTATTTAAAGCTGCTGAATGAATAGGTTAAATACCTTTGATTTTGGTGCAATCCAGTAGATGAGACAAAGGAAGGGCATGCAGAAAAAGATTCCTACGGACACTAGGAGTTTCCATGCTGTCCTGCTGCCCCTCCAGCCTGGCAAGTTTCCACACCAGATGGAGGAGAGGACCTGCTGGCAGATCGGGTGGGCTACAAACTGGAGATGAGTCAACACATAATATTGGTTCAGCTCTCTACAATAGTACTATACATATTACTGTTTGTGATCATTTGTGAGTCTAATTATTAGTCTCAGTGTCCTACTGCTCAGCATGTAAAGAACCAACAGCCGGAAAAGCCTGCCTGTTTCTGGTTGTAGTTGACAGCAAGTCGCAAGCGGGCCAGGTTTGGAATGCCTTCCTCGAATGCCTGTTCATCTTCACTGTCATCATCTGCAACACTACAGTTGTTGAGAATTGTGGCGACCTCACTCTGATTACGACACATTCCCAGCAACTCCACAGCAAATTCCTGACACAGCTCCTCAAGGGCAAGGTACTGCGGCTGAAAAAGTCAGGAAGCATCATGACTGTGACTGTGCAAAATCGTTTACATCAGTAAAACATTTGAAAGGCATTGAAAGAATCTAACCTCTCTTTATAAACGGCGGGTGTTATTTAGAGTCATGTCTGAACATTGGGGCTTTGCAAGATATATTGACCTAAATGAACTGAAACTTATTACAAACCACTGTGACTCTGCTGTCCCAGAAGTATTAAAATAGGTTGATGCAAAACAGCAGACCTTAAACTCAGGCTCTTTCTTGGAGAGTTTGCGAAGGTCTCGGCTCAGATGGAAGGCACTGAGCATGGCGTCCTCAGAAGTGATGGACAGGTAGGCCCGACTGGCAAGGCCACGATAGGTGTTAATGCGTGACAGTGAGAACTTGAGCAAGTCATACTGCCGCCCATTCCGACACTCCAGGCAGGCGCAAGAGACTTTGTGTGGCCATGGGATGATGTGGCCCTTCTGCGTCAGCATGTTCACTATATCATACAGGTCCTTCTGGCAGGCCAGAGTCAGTGGGGTCACCCCAGGAGCAAACTGAGAGTCGTCAATTGAATGGTCAAAAATGGCCTGGGAAAAAGAGCGTACGTCCATCTTATTTCCTTTCTCTTGATCCAGTCGGTCAAGGAGGCGCTTCACCACACGAGGCTGGTTGGTATCCACAGCCACCAACAGAGCCTCATGGATCTGTCGAAAATCAAACTTCACGCCCTGAAGAAGAGCAGCCATGGTGTCCTCATTGCCCAGTCTGATGGACAGGTTCAGAGCTTCTCTCCATTGCCTGTCCTCAGATTCGTCCAGCTGTCGGATGATGCCATCCCCTGTCTTCAGCAGAACACCGATCATAGCCATGTTTCCCTCGTGGATGGCGCTTATGAGTTCTGGAGGAAAACGCATCTTCTTGTTCACAATCTCCCTCCATTGCTCTGGCTGGAAGGGCAATGTTCTTACTGTTAATCCAGGCAAGGTAATAACCAAAGTACCTCACAAAGCACTGTTTCACAATAACGCAAAAATACTGATCATTTTCTTCTACAATTTTTTTGCACATTCTGTTTTGGTGCTGTGTAAAAAAGTTCAAGGATTTTTGGTTTTTTTTCTACATCATTTAAACATCAAAGTCATTAATCTTAAATAAACCAAGATGAATAAACCAATACGATTGCTACAAAGCAGTTTTGAAAATGTAAGAAATACTTCAGAAATTAAAAACATTGTCTTCTCCTTTAAAATTACATTTTTATTTTTGAGTGACAATTTATACATTATAATTTACTTGCTACCATCCAATCACAACACAGCAACAAACCAGACAACATTGCTCATCATTTAAATCAGTAATTTAAAACAATTTAACAAAACAATATATCTGTATTCTAACATCTAAACAGTCTCAACAGCCCTAAAATGCTGAATAAACAATAAACTGGCACCACCTGAGAATTAAATATATTTAGCAACAAATAACAAATACTCACTAAATTTAGTCAAAATTGTATTATTTGAACACAAATTACATCCTACCGTGAGATTTTCCATCATGGCTGAAAACTGGAAAAGTAATTTGAAACAATATTTCTGGAGAGCTGTTTCAATAAATTAGTAATTCCACATGTCCAAAATCCACCTCGTGTCTTCAAACTCTACTTCAGATGAAACAAGACATTCTTGGAAGCCTCTGTTGCTGGAATGAATGTTATCAAGTGTGTTCACCTTGATGACTACAGCATCTTGCTCAAGCTGAGGAGTTAACAGTGAGTCAACACGCCTGAACAGATACATTTACTTCAATTACCTCATGGACCAAATAACAGCTTACAATTCCCAAAGGATACAGCCAATTAAAAACAGACAGTATGTTTCATGTCGTTATCTCATTAAGGCCCTCAGATGTCTCCTCCTCTCTTCTTTTTTCCAGCAACTCTTGCTACATTTCCACCTCAACACAACAAGTGAACTTCGCACAAAATCAGACTGAAAAATACAGAAAAATAGAAAAATGTGTTTTATTTTTTAGATTTTGTTTTGCAATAAACAGTTCCATAAAAAGAGTTAAAATAGCAGAATATATGACCCAAAAATTTGTACCAAAAAAAAAAAAACGTTCTTGGCTTTTCAGATACAGTTGATGTTCAAAATAACTTCCATTTATATCCAGACAACTGTTTCAAGAGTCATATACATGCCTTCCCTCATGATCTTTTTGAAAAATGATAATGGTGATACCTTCTGTTCTCTCCACGGTATGATAAACAAGCAATAAGTCTCAAATACAATGCTCTTCATTACCTCAGAGCTTTAGTCCACCCATACTGTATCACCACAGGTGCTGGCATGCTGCTCAATGCAGTCTTTAGGGAACCTCAAAGAGCACAAAGGACAAGGTAGCATAAAATCATCCCTGCTAAAAGGTGAGTGAGAGGAGGCCATACAGTCTGTCCCCACACTACCTGAGATCCCCAGTGATCCAGAATCCAGGCAGGATGATGCATGAAGAGGCAAGTAGTCAGGGCTAAAATACACTGCGCAGAAAACAAAAAAGAGACTTTAATACATATAAATACAAATGTTTTAAAAGAAACCAAAAAATAAAATGTGCATATACTTGCCTCCACATAGTGGGCATACAGACTCAGGGTGCTCCAGGCTGTCTGGAAGGTACTGTGTGAGTGACATATCCGTTGTATTACTTTTCACAGGGCTGTGTTTTAAAGTGCTGCTCTCCTTGGTGCCAGCTCGGGGTGATGTACTGGATCTGATATATTTTGGTATCAAATTCTTAGAGCTTGCAAATTTGGATCTCTTTGGAGTTGCCATCATACTTTCCCGCTCTGGCCTAAAACTCAGAGAATTATAAATCATATGAATTACCCAGTGTTGTTGCAAAAAGGTGGCAAAAAAGTGTATAGCTAGCTAAATCTGGATTATAAAATGATTACAAGAATCTTTCATGTACGCAAAGGCATATATATATATATATGTCTGTGTGTGTGTGTGTGTGTATATATCTAGTTCCTGTTTGAGAACAGAACCCACTGCATCTCCTTAACCTTGTAACTACAAACACATCCACTGAGGGTTTTTGTTGTTGTTTGGGTTTGAACAACACTAAAATAATTTGTGCACAGTGTGACAGTGATCACTGACTGTGAGAAAAAATCTTGGTGGAATAATTTTATTTTTTTTTTACTGTAAATGAACATGCAAAACACACACACCTTGTCTTTGACTTTCCTCCAAGTTCTTGTGAAGATCTGAATTTATTACAAGAAATAAATCCACTTGAATGTTCCACTGAAAAAAGATATACTCAGTTAGTCTTAAATGTGTTTCATTTTCCTAAATCCACCCAGAATTTGTGACAAGTGCTGGACTTACCAAGTTGTACGCTCTGGTTCTCTGCTTCTCTTTGGATAGTTAAAGTGTTGTGGGGGTCAATGTGTAGAGAACGCCTAGTGGACTGGGCAGCTGTTATCATTCGCTCTGCTCTGGTCAAATTCCCATTATTCCTTTGGTCCTCTCCTAGAGAGCCTTGTCTGAGAGAGACACGAGTGTCATCATTTAGCAAAGCAAAAATATCCCAGTTGCTTTTTTGCAATATTTAGTTTGCTCACCCTGTTGTTTGGCCAAAAAAGGTGTGCATTACAGAAGGGCTGGACAACCACTCTCTCACAGACTGTTTCTGCTCTGGTGTGCCCTGTTAAACCATTCTCAAAATTACAAGCTTGAACAACAACCACAGAGTCAGCTTGCAAAAACAGTTTACATACAGATGTGTGAGTGGTGAATACTGTTTTAACCATCTTAATGACAACACAAACCAAAATGTAATTCTATTATTTTAGTAGTAAAATCTTGAAAATGCTTCACTGTATATTACTAAATCAGTGGTGATACACAGGTTTTTGTATGGCCCACACCTACCCACTGTGAGAGACAACTCACAAAAATATTCAGGCCAACTCAGATCAACCCACACATCACTACTTCATAGGCTCCTAGTTTCTTACATGGTTTTCAGTGTCCTCCTCAAGTGCTGAAACCTCATCAGTGTGTTCCTCAGCAGTGCGGAGACGAAGAAAGGATAAGCCAAACTGACAGTGCTTGTTGAATGGTTGAATGCACGTGACTCTCAGCCTGTCCCAGCTATCCTCAGCAGCCTGAGACAGGAAATCGGCTGACAACAGACAGAAAAAACTCTTAATCTAACCTAACAGTTACATTATTTTCTGTATCTGTCAAACCCAGACAAAACTAAAACAATGGCTTTTAATGCTATACTCTGTAAAATTTGATAGCTGAGTTCAATAAATGTTACATTAGAAATATATCATGGAGGTTTAAATCTCAGATCTAGACAACAGCTTAGTATTACCATTACCATTTCAATCATCAAAGAATAGTTTATAAACAGAAACATCCATGTTCTGATAAATCTAGTCTGAATTTGGTTAGTTGAAAAGCACATAAGGAGTGAAAAACTAAAATTCAGCAGAGAGGTGTAACATGTTTGTGAGTGTTCAGTTTTAGTGTCACCTTTTTTGAACATGCGCACACTCTGCTGTCCTTTTCCCTGCTGTGAATCAGCTCGACTCATCATGGCTGTTGCAGGTAGCAGTGTGACATAAGGATGGTCCGATGGCCACGAGGAGCGTCCCACATCCACTTGTATGAACGCAGAGCCAAAGTTGCCTTTAAAAAAGACAAAGGTTAGAGCAAACTCCCTGCAGCATGATAGATGTGTTTATTTAAGGCTTAGTAATACTGTAATAACATTTTAACCACATATTTAATCAGTGACAACACTAGAATTTCACCTGCAAAATGCAGAAGATATAATCCAATCAACACTCTGCACAACTGTGTAAATGCTGATGTGGTTTTTAGAACAAAATATGCTGCTGAGAGATCATGTACACCTCATCTGCAAACATGCATGTTTGCAAACAAATCTTTCTGTCAGTCTTTTTTGTAAAAGAACAATTAAGCGACATATAAACTTAAGTTGCCTAACCACTAGGCAGCCGGATGTCCTAATGCAGGCCTATTCAACTAGCGGCCTGCGGGCCGGATCCGGCCCTTTTTAAATCTTTTATGGCCCGCAAGACTGCCAGTAAATCAGTGTGTGATTTGTGTGATATAATAAAATTATGGGCTGGTATAATATCATGATTGGCTGGTAGTCCCCCAATACCTTCGCCCAGATTGGTTATCTGCAGTGTTGTATGGAATTATCCAATCCGAGCACAGAAGTTACCATATTATTAGCCAATTGCAGCCGAAAGAGGTGGGATTTGTTAGAAAATGGGTATGTTAAAGAAAATGCAGAACAGAGCTGGCGGTAAGGAAGGAGAATCCGATCACACACACAGCGAGGGGAGAATCTCTGTAGTTTTAGTTCGGTGATGTATCCACTTTAACGACTTTAACCATCAGAGTTCTCGTTTAGAACCGGACAGCGTTAAAACAGCTATATTTGACGGTTAAAGCATCATTGGGCATACTGGGCCGATGGTAAATTTGGGCCGTCTTACGAATCCTGTAAGCCCAGACCCCCCCTAAACCCCCAGTGATTTTTTATATCCGGCCCACTTGCTACTATTGAAGTTGAATAGCCCTGGCCTTATGGTTAGGGCGTTGCCCCTGCGATCAAAAGTCTGTGGGTTTAAATTCCAGGATTGCCAGTGGCACCACTGAGGTAACCCTTAGTGAAGCACCGTCCTCACACACTGCTCCTCAGGTGCTGCATTTCTGGCTGCCCGCTGCTTCACTAGGTAAATGGGTTAAATACAGAGAAGAATTTTGTGCGGTGCTGTATACGGCAAATAGACACTTTACTTAGATATACATTTATAGAACGTCTACAGATTTTATGTGTTATTCTTTAGCTTAGTAAAGTGGCCTCTTATAGTCACACGCCACAGCATACCACAGTGTGAATAATGTGAAATTCTTTCTCTGCATTCAACCCATTCACCAAGTGAAGCAGTGGGCTGCAGCCAACGAGGGGCGCCCAAGGAGCAGTACATGGGGAAGTTGTCTTGCTCAAGGGTACCTCAGTTGTGCCACAAGCAATCTTGGGCTTCGACGTTCAGTGTCAGTTACAGAGATCAAGCATGAACCTATCACTCACCAACATCGATGAAGCAGATATTAGAAGCTCTCTCCAGCTGCAGCTCTGCTTTGAGCACTCCGTTCCTCTCTAGTTTATCACACAGCCAGGGCCTGCTGCTGCCAGTGTGGTCACACATGTTCTCTACTCGATTTTTAGGGTCCTGTAAAGGTAGTATAATACATTAATAGACCGATATACACTTTATTTAAATATTTAGAACATTAGAAACATTTCCAGGCTGTGAAAATACCACTTGCTGCAGTAGTGTGCTGTTTTTAGGTATTTTTCACACGAGAGGCTAATCAAATCACAAAATAACAAGGTTAGCTTAATCACACACACACACACACAACAGTTCGATATCTATTCTCCGTTACCTGAGACGAGAATGAGACTACGTGTTGGATTCTAATAGGTGCCATGATGAAGCTTAAATTAAAGTACTCTTTTATAAACATTTAACTGAGTTATAAATAAACTCGTAGACACTTTCTATCCGCTTCCATTTCCCGCCTTGTTGTGTCAGCTGACCGTCTCTTAGCAACACGCCCCGCCTCACTCGGTCTCGGGCGCCCTCCTGTGGAACAAAGACACTACAAACTCACTGCAAGTACTGCATTAATCAAAGTACTGCATACAGAGAACACAGTATACTTACTATACAGTGTATACTAGTATACAGAGAAATCAAATTGTGAAGATCAACTATAAGTGCAAAATTATCACATTGTTTTTTGTTTTGTTTGTGAAGTAGATATGCATTTTCTGTTTTTAAAATGGCCTACATATATGTAGGCACAAACCTTTGTTTTGTTTTACTGGATTCATATTTTTATATTGTTTATCCCTTATAATCAGTTATGATTCTCCACAACTCCTGTTAAAATATTATATGCATCAAAACAGAAAAAGGTCATTACATTTCCCCAGTGACATCTAAGATTCAAGTTTTTAGCTCATAAAAGTCACAGTAGGTTTGGTGATGAGTATGTAGAGTGCTGTTCATCCTGCTGTGCTGCACAGCTGTCTCTTCAGATCCCCATACCCCCATACATCCTGGCTTTGATGTACATCTGTCATCTGTTGTGTTAAATGGTATGCAGAGCAGATTTTCTTTTTTATTGCTCCTGTAAAAGTTGGTCACAGGCAGATATAAGTCAGATATAAGATATTGTAAAGTTTTGAGGGGTGCGTATCTCATATCATGTCAGCTCATGTGTTGATTGAACTGGTTTGTGTTTGTCAAGTAAGGACATGTAAAAAGAATGTAATAACACAGACTCCTTGTTTTGTTAAATGTTGTTGTTACACATAAGTACAAGGTGGACCATTACTCGGATGTTCTTATTAGAGGGGCGATCTTGACTGTGGTCAGGCCCTGGAACAGTTTACAGATCAGGACTATTCTGTGGCCAATGTAATCTGTCTAACGGAATGACAACATTATACTTTTCCCTGGCATATCAGACACACAGCATGGTAACGGTAATTTAAACAGGCAAGATCAGATTTTAGATTGCTGAGTTTTGCAGTTTTATACAAACATTACCCTCCAAAGTTATTCCAATAATGCCTTTAATGTTTTGTTCAATCGGTTTTAGTAATATGAGAGAAATCTTTCTTTTATTGAAAATCATGTATTTTTCACAAACACATTGGTATGCCTGTATTTAGTCATTTATGTAGCCTCCCTGACATAAGAGAGAAAGAGCTGTCTTTCATAATACCGAATCCAGTGTGATATAAATACTGTGATGAAAGTATTTCTCCATGTATGGTCCTTCCAGATCTTTCTTTAACCCACTGAGTTATGTCCAAAACCATCTTTTAAGTATCTTTTTTACATGGTAAAAAGACGCCCCCTGAGGAGCCAAAATGAAAGTTTTTATGATGTCTTTTTATGAAAAAAATAACAGGTCAGGACACAATGACAGGGATGGGAATGTCATGCTACAACAGGCGACTGATTTTCACAACTTTTGTCAATTTTCTCCACAGTTATAAAAAACGTCTTCAAATACTGAACTTCAAATACTCATCCAAGAGTATCCAAGGGTTGTTTGTTGGACTTACAAATACTGAATCTGATTTGTTCAGACATTGCTGGGAAATTTCACTTCTGGCAGACAGATAGGATTCAGTCTACAACCTCCTGGTGTTTGTTGGAGCCCACAGTCCCATATCCCTTAACAAGATCTCCAGGGGGTTTGGAATAACTACCTCCCAGAATATTAATATGGAGTAGACTCTATGTCAAATGTACCTCTGGTGTATTTTGTGGATTGTCTATCCACAGCCCTGGTTCTAATTAAAGATTATAACTGAGTACATTCAATTTACTTACATTTATTGTTTGACAACAGTAGATGCCTTCTTCTGATAAACCTAAAAAATAATTTGTGGCCTACTTTTAGTTTAGAGAACTCTACGAGGTGCAAACAACTGTTTCTCTGTGAAAAACTGAGTAAGGTTTGTGTCTTCTTCTTCATTGTGAAACACTAGAACACTGGAGCAAAGAGCAATTATGCCATCTTCCAGGAAAGTTAATTTCAGCTCCAGACATTTGGGTTTTTTTTTTTCACAATTTCCAAAAAGTAAAGAAGAGTAACAACAGCAAAGTGGAACTATACATAACTGCATCAGAAATTGCACATGTTGCACAAGAAGACGGTTGTTTTCAGGTGAAAAGATGCATCATTACTGCCATTGTTGTGTTTGTGAAGGTAACCAAACTTATCTCTCACTTTGGCCGTGTCAATGTCTGACAAATGGCTAACTCTTCATATAATTTTACCTCACTAAAAGGGTTTCTCATTCTCATTTTTCTTGTAAGATCAGACTGATAAACAAGATTTTTACAGTTTTTCATCTCTTTCATCATCTCCAAAGGCCACCAATAATCATGGAAGGTGAAAAGCATAAAGGCTGCAGATAAAAGCTTTTGTGTTCCCGATACCCCTTCAGTTAGGCTAATCATCAGGCTCTACAGGAACGCCTTCCTAAGACGCTACTTTTAACCAGTGAAGTTCTGTTCTCAGCTTTAGATGAGCTCAAACATACTCAGCCATGCTCCTCCACCCTGGAGCTATCAAAGTTAGTCTCAATCGCGCGAATTAATGGACCGAGTGATGGACGTGGAGGTGGCTGCTGCTCCACCACCCTCTGCTGCACGCGAGGAGCAGTCATTCGAGAGGAATGTGCTGGCACTCGAGGAGAACTCACATTTTTTAAGATCCGTGAGCAGCGAGTCGAGCTCATTCATCATGGTTCAACCGAAAAGTCGTCTAGAGGGCCCGTCTAAGTTGTGGATGTCCATGGTCATTACCGGGATGGTTATTCTCCAAGTCGCCTCGACTACTGGTCTCTTCATTTACTTAAACATGTCCATGGCACAAGTAAGTTTTTCTCACTTGGAACTAGGAATAGTGTTTATGCTCAGTGTTGCAAACAGTACTACACTTAAGAGTTTATAGGAGACCAAGTGCAGCGAAGAAAACCAGCTGTATGTACAGTGCTGTGCAGGAAGACTAGCCAGGAACGCGCAAAACAGAAAATTCTTCTGCAAAGTTTGACGCCACGTTGTTTGCTCGGAACGCACGATCTTACACACACACACACACACACACACACACCAGATGCTCATTGTTCTGGAATCTGTGTTAATAAACTTAGAGGTCGAAAAGTTAAGCGAAGTTAATGTAGTAATCAACACTGACGACTAGAAAGACTGCAGAGTGTTTTCACTCTCAGCCTTACGGAGGCGTATAGAACAGGGTCTGAGTGAGTTTAACGAGAGCAAACTTGTGGTGGCTGAAACAGATGGATCAGAGCATCTCCAAAACAGCAGGTTGCTAGTATGCAAAAGTGACATAGACATGGGCTCATGCCCAATGCCCATTATATATATATATGTACAAGGAGTGATCTAAATCTTATTTATATCTTGTAATCCTGTACATTCATGCTAAACTTTTTGGAACAGCAGAATGGCAAACACTTTTCTGTTGTAACCCTTAGCAATAAAAAGAACCCAAGCCTTGGACCTGTAGTGGATGAGTTTAAATAAAGTTTAATTATGTCATTTCACAAGCACAGTATTTGGATGAGAACTCACTATCTGCAGTCATGGCCACAATGCAGTATCCATGTATTATCTTGGTACTGATCAGTACCAAAACAAATGACCAAACGACTCTTGAAATCAAGTCCGGGTGGGGCAAAAATGAGTGTGAGAATAGACCCAGAGTTCCCAGAAAATTATTTACTGATCTCTTTTAACTAAGGCTGCTGTCAGATTTAATTGGTGTGCTAATTGTGTTTTGATTCTCTCTGTCTTTTCGGATGTTTTCAGTCTGATGCTCAGAGGCAGAGTTTAGACAGCTGCGTACATAATGCGTAAGGTTCATGAAAATAGTGTGACCTTGCCAAAATGAAAACCCCAAGGCTTTGGGGAAAGAAAACACTACAAATGACATTCAAATATTTTAATTCCCACAGAGATGCGCACAATAAAACAAATGACCAACAGTTAGAAATGTCCAGTGCTTGAATATTAGGGGATGTTGTGAACTTTTTTTGTTATAAGTAATTACATATAAAACAAGGCTTAAGAAGGTGCTTGTGCTCACAGTTTACAGTGAAACATGTCATTATTGCATTAGCCCCAGATGGAGAGAGGAAGAGGAAATTATATATGAATATAAATGAAATATACAGATACCAATGTGGAATGTGGTACTATTAGAGGATTCATATTAAAATTACCCTAAACTTTATATCACATGTTTTCTAATCATTAATTAATTCCTAAAACCTTTTTTGATTATCCTTCCTTTCAAATTATTTTAGGCATTAAAACTGGTCATAGTATGAAAATTGTGTTTCTTAGATTTTGAATACTTATTGGTGTTTCTATATGACTATCTCAATGAAATTAACCACAATTTTAGTGTGTTCATTTGCTTATCTTTTGTATTCTTTTGTTTAGCAACATATTTATTATTTATATTTTATTCCATTGCTGACATGGTGCACAAGGTAAGCAAGAGACTGTTGCTTAAGTGGGAAAGTGAAAAGTGGAGCTTTTCTCTAATAGCGGCTATTCACTAAAGATGCAGGCAGGATTTCTCAGAATATTTTAGTTCTGACTGGCAACTCATCAAACTCACGGGGGTCTGCTGTATTCTATGTAGCTCGTAAACAGAAATAAAGCAGCAAAAGTGCAAAAACCAGTAACCAATGCATTTTTCTATCATCATCATCCAAAAAAAAGGCATGTATCTTCAGATTTCCAGTTAGTTTTCCACACAGCAACTGCCCTTTACACTGGGTGTAACGTGATGAAATGACCAGTAGAAATGTTCTGAAATGAATGAGAATAAAAGTTTTTTATATTAACTTACAGTATGAGTAAATAAACGTTTTGTCCTCTCCTGGAAAGTGAAGTGAAGTGAAAGTGACAATCTGGTCATACGTGAACACACCACTGCACACAGTGTAAACGTCACAAAATTCCTCCTCTGCATTTAACCCCTTCACCAAGTGAAGCAGGGGGCAGCTACGAACACAGCGTCCGTGTGGGGACGGTACCTTACTCAGGGTACCTCAGACATGCCTAGTAGTCTTGGGAGTCGAACCCGGACTTTCTGATCACAGGTCGAATGCCTTAACCACTAGACCACCATCTGCCCCATTTATCGCACCCATTTAGCTTATAGTTTAGCTTTGCCTGTTGATACAAAGAGTTCTGAAGTGTGTTTCATTGTGCACTATAGAAAGTATTCAGTCCACCCTAAAATAATACTTTATGTTTTAACAAGCGATTTAACTACTTTTCTTAAACAGGGCAAAACAGAATGAATAGTTTGTGTAACTACCAACAAACAAACCCCCCCCCCCCCCCACCCCAAATATTCAAATTATTCTTATTACTCTGAGAGTCAGGTACTGTTGTGGAATCATAAACACTCACCAGCCATGTATACCTTCACGTTGTTATTTTAATGCAGAAATGAGGAACCCTTTAAATACTTTTAGGCATCCTGGCAGCTGGTGGTCTAGTGGTTACGGAGTTGCCACAGCTATCAAAAGGTAGTAGATGTAAATCCCAGACCTGCCTGTGGCACCACTGAGATACTTTTGAGTAACGTACTGTACCCATGCACTGCTCCCCGGACAGCTGTTGCTAGCTGTTAAATGCAGAGAAAGAAATTCACAGAGTTCACACATGACTATAAGGGTCACTTTACCAGTAACCTGTTTTGTCAAACTACCATTGTTAGCACAATGCTAAATGTGAATTGCTATATTACACAAAGCTAGCAGTTTTTTATGAAGGTCTTAACTTAAACATAGACATTTGAAGTTACATTTCTATTTTATGTTGAAGTTTTACACTTCTAAGGCCACAGGTCACATTCTAAAGCCATCAGACAGATGCAGTGTCTGCAGTGTCTTATTATTAATTTACAATATCAAACCCGTCTATAAGTAAATAGCACTTGACATGCACACCTAGAAAGTTTTAAACTAACAAATGCAAATGATCTGTTACCTTAGCTAACTAGCAAATGTTATTTTACCTTATAGTTTTCAATTTAAAAATAGTGAATTTGTAAAGATGTAGTTAGCTGAAATTACAGTAAATTAATTAGATGATACTGACAGTTACTCCGTTAAATGTTTATTAGCATGTAGTGCATTGTAATGTTACACTTTAGAAAGTTGCAAAAGTTTTTGTGTGTTTCATGGGACTAAACAGAGAAGAACCGCTAAGGCAATGTAAGACAACATAAGACGAAGAGACCATGCTGCCCTCTGATGGACTGAAGAGTTTAGTCATAGCATACTTCTTAAACATGGGAAAGCATCTGAAGTTTAGAATTTTAAAACAAGGCTAAACAGCCAATCAGAAACCAACATTTAGTTTTTTTATTCTAATTAGATTTTTAATGAATACCTTTGGTTTTGGCAACAAGTTTTGTCAGACTGAGATCTAAAGGAACTGAGTTTTTTAGCAGAAGGGCATCTCTATCCTTGTTATCAAATGCAATTTCATACCTGTCTTCCTTGGTCAAGACCAGTTACAGCTCATTCATTCAAGTCATGCCATGTTCATTATAACATGTTATGTGCACTTTTTTCACTACACCCTTCAGTCATTTTAACAGGAAGCAATACGGTGGTGGAGGGAAAGTTACATTAACTGCTCACATTAACTGAAACACTGTCTCTGCATTACTTCATTGTTTTAAATTTTTTATTTCCCTGTGCTGTCAAAGACAGCTGCTTTGGAAAAAAGACCTTTTTTTTTTACTAATGTGTCTTTGTATTGTTTTTCTTTTGTGGCTGATGTCCAGGCCCGTAGTCAGGGTGTTTCTGAGGAACTGCGGTGTCTGGGGCTGCTGAATGCTCTTGAAAATGAGCAGGAGGTGCCTGACAGCCTGGTGCAGTTGTTTGGTGAACCATGCATCAAACTTGCTGAAGGAATCAAGGCATATATCTCCAAGGTAAACATGGTCTTTAATGAGAGGCTTTGTGGTTTATTATTATTTCAGAATTTAAAGCTTTGAGAAACTAAAGCTTTAATCATCGGTAGATTCTCCCATTCTTTCTGTCTGATCTCACACCACATGTGTAAAAAAAAATGTATAAAAGAAGTGAAAATATTATAGAACAAATGTAAACTGAAAAAGATGAGATTTAAAAAACAGTCATCTGCTTATAATCAGTGACGCTAAATTCTCCAGGAATAAAGCCACCAGTAGGTCAAATCAGGCCACTCAATGCAAAATAGAGCGTTAGGAGAATTGCTCAAGGGCTGTTCGAATGTCCCATGAAACGCGAGAGACTTTTGTTTGGGAAAGTGGGAAAGTTGTTGAAGACTAAAACTTCACAGACCACAAAAATGTGATGTCAATCCCTGCAAAAACAGCGATCCAATAATAATGACTGCAGTGTCTCCCAGAATATATCAGCTGTCTCGACAACTTCATCAAACTCATGAGAAGAAAATTAAAGCTTTACTTTGGTGCGGCTGTTTTTCCTTTTTTGGAAAGGGACCATTTCATGAAGAATTCAATATATTTTTTATAGTTTCTGTTGTAACAACTTTTTTTTAACTCAGTTCAATGCTTTGAGCAGAGTAGAATAAGTAGAATGGATGTATATTTTAGATAAATAGTTCAAACCTCAACAACACTTAATATCAATTGTTGCCCTGTTCCATGTTTATAGAGAGAAGTGCTATACATTGCAGTCACAGTGATCATTTACAGATGTAAAAGTCTTACTCTGTTGCTAATTTCATGGATTCACTACAACAAACATACCCTGTAGTGAAAAAAATGATGTCTCTGAGCTATCTTCTGTCACCTTGCTGTTTTGGTTCTCTCTTCTTCTTTGGCATGGTCTTTACTCTGGAAGACCTTCTGGTAAATCTGATACTTGACCACTTTGGTTCCAGATGAGAAAGTTGATCATGGATTATGTCAGCAAGTCTTTGTGTTGATGGCATGGAATCTCAGTGTCTTTTATTTTCTTGGTGGCTGTAAGTTCAGGGAGGATAAACATGCCCTGAATGACGTTATAAACACAAAAGCTTTGAAAGCCTCTTGGCAATTTAGCCAACATAGCTCCTGTGGCCTCTGGGAAAACGCAGCTGTGCAGTCATTTCCTGTTCACTGCTTTAACACCATTCTTCACATTGTTCAATAAGGAAAGATGTCAGAGAAGAAATATTTGAACTGTAGAGTTGAATTTTACAAGGCAGCGGTGATCAGCACAATAAATGTTATAGATACTGTTGTCTTTTGATGTCTTTGCTACAAATCTAAGTAGCGTTTCTTTGTTCTCATTCAGGTAACGGAAAACATCATCTCCCAGCATGTATTACAAGGTAATTTTATACCTGTGAACCCAAATAGTTGGCTTTACATCATTCTAAGATGAACGACATGAAGCTGCTGATGCAGAATTTAAACTGAATGTAAATGGAATTTACAGTCGTGTAACTTACTATGTACTTAACTATGGAATTACATAGGCCCAGTTGTGTTCGCAGCAAGAATAAGACAACTCTCAACATCTAAGGATCAAACTAAATATAACCAAATGCTGAATGCTGCTTTTTCTTTAATAAGGTGCTCCTCCTGTTCGGCCTTTTGTGTGTCTTACAGAAAGACAGACTACCACACCACAGACAACGTTTCTCAGTGGTGGAAATCCACGCCCTTCTGCTCACCTTACTCTCCGAGGCAGTGGACTTCAGGGTGTGTGTGTGTGTGTGGGTAAAGGTGGGGTGTGGGGGTTGGTGTATGAATTTATATAAGCTTAAAAGGTTAAATGCTGGTAAAATCCAGACCTGAAGTATAGCAAACTAAACCTTGAGACATTGTTTCACAAAGCAACAATGACAGCATTGTTTGCACTGTTTACTTAATAGATCTCATAAGACCACACTTGAGAAAGAACTGTGAGGTCTCAAACAGTGCTTGAGCAATTGTTACCATGAGTTCATGTAGAATTCATGTATACTGATTCCCAAAAGATGTATACTTAACAAAGAAGAGAGTTCCTTGTGAGTTAATGTATATTTTATACGTTTATCGCCCTGAATGAAGTAAAAACTTTGTTTACTTTCTATGTGTGATTTAAGAGTCACGCCAACTACTCCAGTGTTTTTTAAGTTAATCTCAATCTAACACATCTTGATTATATTTTTGAGTACCACAGACAATAGTTTATTGTGTTTCTCTGTACTGTGTACTTTTATATAACTTGCTGACAGTGGCCACTAAATGGACATTGTATTTTGTCATATGTTATCCAAGCTGGGTTCTCTGAGGACCCTATGTTGGACTGAGATCTGCACACTTTTAGAATGATAGGACCAATTCAAGACTCTTCTCTGAGAGGTCTGATTTATGAACTGTATTTTATGATGTTTGTCTTTTTATTTGTTCAACTTCTGCAGGCTGTTCAACTGAAGCTAACTCAATTTCAGTATCATATCCTGTAAGTTCTGGAAAATTCTGGAAAGTTTCCTCTTATTCCTCCAGGCCCTACGTCTCTGGCCCCTCAAACAGACCTGCACCAGTCCTGCCGTCATCCTGTACGTTCCTGGGGCAACCAGAGCTTTGGATCCCACCTGCACAACATGACCATCTCCAATGGCCACTTGCGCATTCCCAACACTGGACGCTACTACCTGTATGCCCAGGTCTACTTCCGCTACCTCACCTTGACCAGGCAGGCCAGCTCAGAGAGCCATCAGGTGGTGCAATGTGTGTATAAGAAGACCGCATATGCACGACCCATTCAGCTGCTAAAGGGAGTGGGTACCAAGTGTTGGGCACCCGACAGTGAGAACGCTCTGCACTCCATCTATCAGGGTGGCCTGTTTGAGCTGCGGGCAGGTGATGAAATTTTTGTCTCTGTCTCTTCCCCTATGGCTGTGCATGCAGAAGACTCATCAAGCTACTTTGGAGCTTTCCGCTTTGACCTGTGACCGGAAGTGGTGGGCGTCGTTTACGTTTATTGTTCGGCTGAAAGACATATGGGCCCTTCTAGAGAGACCTCTGAGGACTGTGAGAAAAATGAGAACAAGAGGATTAAAAAAGCCATCCATGACTTCCTGTTTACTCAGCAACTTCCACGAGAGCTCAAATGACTCAAGACTTAACAACCAGCTTAATGGCAGACAAGAAGCACATGCCATTATCAAAAACAGCTGAGGAAGAAGTGTGTGGATGTAGATGAACATGATGCCCTGAGAGAAAGCATGATAAAGAGCAGTGTCCTTGTGAAGTGTGTTTAATACACAGAAGAGCTCTTGAGCAATCCCTGCTCTTTTTCAAGGCCTCACTGATTATGAAAACCCCTGATCCAGCAGGCATGACAGCTGAATTGAGGTTACTCCTCATAAATGTGCAGTGGGATCTCTCTGGATTAGGAACTCTCTGGGACCCTGGATCTGCAACTAGTGGGAAAGCAGCAGATGAATTGAACTCTATTTGTGGCAGTTGTGAGAATGCTGCCAGATGCATGGAAAAAATGTACTTGTCCAGTTGGATAGACCCACTAGGGACTCATGCTCACAGCTGTATGTCTCTGCCTGTAATGGAAACTCAATAGCTAAGAATCAACAGAAAAATATGAACTTAAAAAGTGGAAGGAACAAACTGAGTCTTAGGCTTATGAAGTGTCACTTCAGAAGTGTCACTAATAAATAATAATTTATTATACAAAAGTTAATGCTAATATACTCTTAAATAAAAGAACCAAGCAAGACACCCTGTAATATCTCATTAAAACCATGATTTGCTCTCAATAATAGTCTCAAATAATAATAGCTGAATGGTTAAAATGAAAACAAAACTGCAGTCCATCATCTTTATATATAAACACATGCACACAATCAAGTGGGTCTGTGATATACTCTTGCAGGAAAACATCATTATAAATAGTTGGTAGTTTAATGTGAGATTTTTTCCCACTGAGGTGATTTTTAACACACTGAAACATGACCATGCGTATGTTGAACACGGAAAGAAAAAAGAAAGCAGCAAACCCTACACCATATAATAGTATGTACCATTTCTTCAATGAGATTTCAGCAAACATTGAGATTTTAACACAGTTTGACGCAAACTGAAAATGTAATTAATACATGTATCATAAAATGTAAAAAAAATGTTGTCTATGTGGCTGATCAATTATCTCTTGAACTTTTACTAACAAGTGTGGCATTGTGAGCATGAGGCCACCTTCAAGATTTCCTGTTATATGATCAGTCCTGTTATAGTTCCTGTTATATATCATGCACTGTCACTCTGTTCTCAAGTATAATCTTTAAGAAACTGAGGAAATGCACAGTGAATCACCATGCATATCATCCAGAATTCCCATGATTAAAATATAGACAACCCCCGGCTGTGGTGTCTGTTTGAGAAAGTTATGAGAGGACATTTCCAGAGTATACTCACTGTGAAAATCTCAGTTGACTGTAAGAATGTAGACGATATAAAAGTATGCACTGGCTTTATACTTTTGTTGTTGAAATAAAACACCCACTATAAACTGTTTGAATAAGTGTAAAATGTAGTAAAAAGTAACCAGGCCTGTTTATTTATGCCTTTTTATTTGCATTTGAATAACTTTCTCTGGTGCCAAAGGTGTATATACACAATACTGCCAAAAGTATTCACTCACCTGCCTTTACACACATAAGAACTTAAATGACATCCCATTCTTAATCAGTACGGTTTTATATTATGTCGGCCCACCCATTTGCAGCTATAAAAGCTTCAACTCATCTGGACAAGCTCTCCACACGGTTTAGGAGTGTGTTTATGGGAATTTTTGACCATTCTTCCAAGAGCACATGTGAGGTCAGACTGATGTTGGACGAGAAGGCCAGGCTCGCTGTCTCCGCTCTAATTTATCCCAAAGGTGTTCAGTCGGGTTGTCTTTACGGGGCTTGCCTTGTGCTCTGGTGCACAGTCTTGTTGGAACAGGAAGGAGCCATCCCCAAACTCCCCAAACTGTTTTCACAAAGTTGGGAGCATGGAATTGTCTAAAATCTCTTGGTATGCTGAAGCATTCACACTTCCCTCTTGGCACAATGCAGTCAGACAAGTTCTGTTCTCCTGGCAACCGTCAAACCCAGATTCATCCATCAGATTGCCAGATGGAGAAGCGTGATTCATCTCTCCAGATAAGTCCAGTGGCGCTGTGATTTACACCCACTGCATCCGACGCTTTGCGTTGCATTTGGTGGTGTATGGCTTGGATGCAGCTGCTCGACCATGGAAACCCATTCCAGCAATTGACTCTGCAGAAAGTTGGTGACCTCTGTGCACTCTTTCCAGTCGCTTCCACTTTGTTATAATACCACTGACAGGTGACTGGAATATTTAGTAGCGAGGAAATTTCACGACTGGACTTGTTGCACAGGTGGCATTCTATCATGGTACCATGCTGGAATTCACTGAGCTCCTGAGAGCGACCCATTCTTTCACAAATGTTTGTGTGCCACTGGGGGGCTTGGGTGGCTGTGGATTTTGGTGGGTCGGTTCTGATGGGGCAGGGCTGGGGGACCTCAGTGGGCTGCCCGTAGGCTGCTGAAGGCCCCTGCTGAGTAGCCGGGCTCTGCTGGTGTGGACGGGGGTTGGGGTTTGTGACCTGGTAAAGGGGTTGGTAAGAGGGTGGGGGTGGTTAGGTCTGGTGGTTAGCTGTTTGGAGTGGGAGGGTGCAGCAGTTTGGGAGAGATTGGGTGGGTAGGGTGTTTTGGGGGAGACGTCTACTGTCTCCTGGGGATGGCAGCTTGCACTTGTTGACCTGCCCCGGGTTGTGGGGGCCGGCTTCCCCATGGAGCCTGCAGGATGTCCATCCAATGGGTGGGCGGCTACCCGCGGGGCTCGGATCCTGCACTCCGTTTGAGCCTGTGGGGCCGTCTCCTGGTGGGGTTGGGCGTGATGTCGCCACTGACTGCCTGGGCTTCCGACCTGTGGTTGCGGGGACCGATGTTTGGGTCTCTTTGGGTTGGTGCTTGGCCCTACTTGGGCGTGCAACTGGGGTCCCCCGGCCTCTGCCGTCCCTTTGCTGTTATAGTGTTGCCGCAGCTTTGTATTTTGTTCTGTGTTCGCGTGGCTGGGTCTTGTTTTTCAGATGCAGACTTTGGAGCGATTACACAGTGACAGCAGTTTTCATTTGGATCTTCAAGCTGTTCAACTTCAACTTCTTCATTTCTATCTGTATTTTCTCTACCCCTGTCTGATTTTGCTTAATTTTAAATTGATAATAAGAGGGGCTTATACTGACAAGCCCCACTTGGCAAAGTGGGCAAAGGTGTCTGGCACATCATGGCACCCAGCTTCACATTCTGCTTGCTAAGATGCTGGACACAAGAAGTTAAAAAAAACAAAACAAATTTTGTAGAAGCGGTTATACAAAATTGAAGTTATACACTTGTGGCCATGGAAGTGATTGGTACAGCTAAATTTTATTTTTTCAATGGGTGAATGAATACTTTTGGCAATATAGTGTATATTGGGCACCAGGAAAAATTATTATAAACTATTTGAAACTAAACATTTGTTCTTCAAACTACTTTTAGAAAACAATACATTCTTGTTCCGAAACAGAATTTCTGTTTGAAATGATTGTAAATGTTACAATGACTTTGCATTAAGAAACATACTGTCTGGTCTCACACAGATTTATTCCTATAATGGCCTGTATATAATGCTGACTATATGTGCCTGTCAGGAAACTGGTCAGCTAAAGTCATTCTCCATAGCTTAATCTCAGATATTCAGATATAGACTACTTAACGGCGATTCTTTTCAGTGACATGAATCCTTATTCTGTTTGGTAACTTGATAGAAGCAGCCCCACAGTGAGACACCTCAATTTCTGTCACGACAAAAAGATTCAGAACATTTACCGAAGGCTTAAACTAGCTAATCCTAAAATTTAATCTGCATCAATACATGAGCCCTGGTGGTCAGTTGTTTTATTTTGTTTTTCTTTGAATAATCGTGATCTATGCTTTTATATTACAATATACAAGAAAATGGTTGAGTGTTGAAGGAACAGTAATACATGAGATGACGAGTTAAAAGGTAGACCTTTTGGGTAAGCAATGACCAACGGGGAAAAAGACCTTCAAATCTTTTATTTAGTAACAATTTTTTTTTAAACTAAAGTTTAAGTGGCTAGTTAGCATTAGAATTACATGCTAGCTGCATTAGCTAAAATTACTGCCCTCTAGACTTACCGTCACATCTGATTTGTTGATTACTGCTGTATTATTATTATTATTGCTGTATTATTAATATTGCTGTACTGCAATATTATTTAAAAATGTATGCATTTGAGATATAAGATAACATTAATTTATCAGGAGTTTCTTACCCAGGCACTCTTGAACTCAATTCAGATTCAGTTCCGCATCTGTTTGGGGCACATAATAATCTGCAAATAGTTTTATTTCATTTTATAAATGTACCCTTAACTGAAACATTATGTCCATTATTAGCATCTTATCAGCATGCATTCTGCAAAGCGTTAAAAACAAATCTAGTTTAATGGTTAATTCAAAAAGATCGTTATGTAGCATTCCAATACAATGCTGGATGTTACATTTTGACAAAAACCCACCGCAGCACTTCCTCTTAATAGAAGAGACAGCATGAATTTACCATTTTTCTATTTGCTTACATATTTCCATGTAAGCAAATAACACATGAGATCACATCTCAACTTGTCTTATTAAATAATAAATTACTGTGATAAAGCTACATTCATATTTAGGACTAATACATAAATGACCAACAAGCATTGATTAGACAATTGAAACAAATACAACCAATTAAAAATGTTAAATTGTTTAAGACTTGACATATATACCATGTTTTTAATAAAGGGGTACCTTGCAAAAAAATTGGCCTTATGTAGGTCTCAATGTACAGATAATATGAACTGAAGAAATGGCTGATCTACAGCAATCTGGAAAGTGGAAAGAACTATGAAAAGTTTTGGAACTTTTAATGGCAAAGAAAATAATCTAATAATGCAATCAGATGCTGTAGATAAAAATCCATTATCAGTTGGAATTTAGTGGCATGTAAAGAGTTGAATTAGAAAAAAACCCCAGCTTGAAACAAAACCTGAATGTGTATTTGCATGATGTAAACTGTGGGCTTTCTTTATCTGTAAGCTTATACAGCTGATCAAGGGCAGTGTCACACAATGGACATGTCATAACCAAATTAATTTATCTAATGATATCACTTCAAAAAGATATGTGGCCCATACTGCAGCAATGCCTACTTTACAATGCATGTGTGCACGTAGGAAAGCTCTGGGGAAAAAAATCAGTGTTTAAATGTTATATACAGTTTTGTGTAGTGTTTATGTAAGACGCGCACATTTAAAAAACACTGAAATCAGAGTTGTAGTTAAAAATAGGTTCATTATATCACTGAAATTTTCAACCATGCATGCATCATATCAAGAGTCATTCAAAATAATAAGCAGCAGCACTGCTGCTGGAGGATCTTTCAGGTACTGGACTGTATATAGACAGCCTATCACAGTTTCTCCTCAAACGTCCATATTTTCATTGACATGATCACTTCTGTAAATGGCCACAGTCTGATATGTAAATTTAGCCTGCTATTTTAAGAAGAAAAACAAATATGACATAAGCACTGCTGTCTAAACAGCAGCAGTTGCTTCAAAGAAAAAAAAATCAAGAAATGTGCCTATTTAACATAAATAAAGCGATCAACAACTGAAGCAACAAGGGCTTTCTAGTACAAAAATCATTCAAGTGGTCAGTCCAGCTGGGCAGGGCATAAAATCAAGCCCAGCATTACTTTCATGCCAGATCAACTACGCACAAAAACAGTCTATTTAAACGAAAAAGCGGAATGCACAACATCCTTCTTGCAGATTTAAGTTTGAGGAAGGATTAAAGTAAATTCGGGATAAAACTGAATGCTTGAGTTTGTGCAAACCCCAAAGTAGTGAGTCTTTGAGAAAAACAAAAAGTGCTCTGCAACATCCCTCATATACTTCTCACAAGTGGCTGAAAAAGTCATTGTTTTGACAGACACTACACATAGAAAATATAAGAATTCAAAACACAGAAAATACATGGATGTGAGAACTTACACTTCAGCAATTACTTACTACATAGTTCATTCTTGATAGTAATTATAGCACAATCAGTGACTGAAGCTGAAATCAGTCATAACTGCCTGCACACTCTCATTAGATGCATTAAAATCAAAGATGAATTATGCACTAATGCAAACAGAGAACACAGAGGTCTGATAGACAGAGGAGGCCATGCTGATGCTTTTCATTGTTTTGAAGGAATTTTAACAGATTTCAGATAAACATGACAGTGATTGTAGTGCGTTGTATATCTCCAATATTTAAATCAAACTGAAGTAATAGTCTTGATATGTTAAGATGGACTAGCTCCTTGGGGGGAGGTAAGTGAGAAAAAAACCCAAAAACTTGGTATCTTGATTTGGCCAAGCTCAGTGATTGAGGTGCATAGGATGTTGAGGTGCATAGGGTGTGTTGCCTCCGCCGGAGGCCCTACAAAATGGCCATCACAGTGTAAGTAGACTCTCATCCAGCACTGACTGTGTTGTAGTGCAAATGATCGGTCAGACAGGTGTTCCCTGCCCAACAGGTGGCTGCACACTGGAGAATGAGTGAGATCAGGAAGGCCAACTTCAGTTGAAAAGGATGGAGTCTGGGTCACGGTTGGCTATTTGGGCCATGTGCTTTAAAATGTCCTTCTTGGTGATGATGCCCAATAAACGCCTGTGAGGGAAGCAAGAGGGGACATTTAAAACTTGCTTGTCTGCCTCCACAGCCACTGTTTCATAGAAAAAAGCATTTCACCAAATGCATCTGAAAATGACTGGAAATATATTTCTTTCTAATTTTATAAGTTATAAAAATTAGAAAGGTAAGTTTCTAACCCGTTATGAGTGACGAGACATTGCCGCAGTCCAAGTTTACGGAAGATGTCCACCACAATGTCCATGGCCGTGTGGTCAGTAACAGTGAAAGGGCTGAGGTCCAAAATGCCACGCAGCTTCAGGGGAGGAGGACAGTTGGGTGGCTGAGGAGGGGTGTACTCAGTGAAGAAAATCTGAGAAGTGCTGACCACACCTTCCTGCCGCTGGCGAGCATTCTCTGATGAAAGTAGAGAAATGAGAAACAATGCAAAAAATCTGTTATAGCCCTCTGTGGCTCATACAAAACTAAAGGTTAGACATGGTTATTTAAGAACCTGAATATCCATATTTATTTTCGTTTACTATATGTGTATATCTGTAGCTGTGCACTGTACAATGTACAGTGAAAGGCTTCAAGTGACCCATCTGTAGGGTATTAAACATACACCTAAAATCACAAAAACAACTGAACATGAAAAAGACTGCATAAGCCACTCACCAATAGAAATGACTAGGTCCCGACGCAGCACAATGCCTACCAGCCGCTGCGACTCGTGTGAGAGCACCACAGGGAAGCCGCTGTAAGAAGTGTCTGCAATGAGTGACTCCACTTCCTCTACGCTCATGCCATCCTGCGTTAGGACGGATAGTGGGGGGTCACTACGGCGAGGCCGCATAACATCCATGGCCAACGTCTTGTGGGTGAACTCCTCTTTAGGCTCTAGGAATGGATAACCATTCAATCTAATGTGGGCTTCATAGATGCCTTCACGGCCCAGTGCATCTGCCACCCACTTGCTTGTCATTGTAGCAGCCATGAGGGGTACAATGTACTCCAAGCCTCCCGTCAGTTCAAACATGATTACAACTAGAGAGACAGTCATACGAGTCACACCACCTGAGAAAGAGGGGGAATGAACAGGGATACTGCAGTTTAAAGCTCTAGCCTTCAAAAACAGCATTCTTCTTTTCAAATTAGTGAGAGGCCACTGCCATGCAGGTGGAAATGCTTCATGCCATGGCAAAACAATCCTTCTAAGTAAAAACATAAAGAAAAAAAACCCAGTTGAGCACTTGTGTTTCAATGATGGAACATAACATAATTCCCCTAATCCCTGTCATTCTCTCTTACCCAAACAGGCAGCTGCGCCCACCATGGCGTAGAGACCTGGTGTGATGCAATCTGCCCCAGGTGAGCACCAGCCCTTGAATATCACACAATCATGGTGGTAATATGCCAGCTGTTCCATGCCCACACCCAGCAGTCTCCCTGCAATCGCTCCCACAGCCATGCTGGGGATAAACAGACCTGAGGGCACCTGCAGGTAAAAAAGGCTAGCATCAAAAATGGAATTAAACACGATTCATCATATGTAAATAAAATTTTTAGTCTCCCTTAATCATAGCCTCAACACAAAACATCCTATAAGTTTTGATAACATTACTGTGCAGCAGTAGACAGGATGAATACCTTCAATCAGTAATATTATGTTTGACCTCTTTCTCCTATCATCAAATGAAAACACACGGTCTCTCTCTCCAATACTGTTTTACTCTAAGCATAAGCTACAGAAGCAAATGTTTTCAATGTCTGTTACTTGAATGCATCCATGCTGGTAGTTTGCATAAATCTGCCAACATCCCCATTCCCCAGTGCCTTGCTTAAAATATATCTTAAAAGTATTTTATACTCAGTTTTACATTCTCAATTACATTCAAATGGAATATTAGTCGAACTTACTTTCATGCCAAAGGTCACTACGGTAATCAACACCTTAAAGATGAGTGCCAGCGCCAGCTGCCACATTGCAGTGTAGACATCGTGGCCAGCGGGCCGGTCGGGAAGTGCGTTGCCACTAAATTTGATGTCACTGACATTAGCATAGTTGCACAGCTGGGAGGAGTCTAGTAGGCCGCAGTCATTGAACAGCTCTGAGATCAACTCACTGGTGCTCATGCGTGTGTAGCTGTTGGGGAACGCTAACACGGCCGTGATTGCAGTCACCACCAAGACCTCCAGCACTGGGTAGTGGCCCAGACGCGTGGTCTTGCGCTTTCGACACCAGGCGATGTTGGCCCGGATGAAGAAGGCACCCCACATGCCTCCAAAGATGCCCAACAATACAAAAGGCAGCAACTCCACTAGGTGCCAGGGGGAATGGAATTCCACATAGAACAGTACCAGGCGGCTGTTCCCAAATGGGTTGATGGAGCGGAGTGTGAAGGCAGCCACCAGAGCAGCAAAGAAAGAGCGCCACAGTGTCTTTAAGGGGAAGTAGTAACTCACCTAAAGGATGGAAGAGTTTATCCGCAACCTTTCTATTAAAAGTATTCATCATAAAACACACAGTAGCCTTATAGTGTGCAACTAGTGGGAAAATTATTGAATTAAATATACTGCAGATTAAAGTGCATATACACACACATGTTGTAAACTACTTTTAGACTGTAGTGTATTTGAGGTAACTTTCAAAAGAGGCAGAAAATGTCTCTCATGGGATATAACTGTGAGCTATGATGGAACTTAACAGAGGTTATTTACCTCTTCAAGGCTGAAGAGGACTCCTCCAATAGGAGCACCAAACGCCACTGAAACTCCAACAGCAGCTGCAGCAGAAAGCACCTGATGCATGCACAAGATAAAAATCACATAGTCAAGGTTACAATAAACCATAAATAACACAATTAGACAATCATCTGATAATTTATTGAAACAAACATAAGCAATGGATTTTCAACATACTGCTGGTAAAATGGCAACCAAGATGAAAAAGACTTTTCTGTAAGTTTCTGTAAGTTCTGTAAAATTTCCCACCTGGGGATTAATAAGGTATTGTCTTATCCAATTCTTTTAGGAACACAAAGAGGATACTGAAATTGTGTCGCTTGATCCATAAGCACACTACAGTAGTGTTTCTATTGCAGCGAAAATATTACAGTTCCATAGCACAACTTTGCAATAATACAGTAACCAGCCAAAACAATAAGGAAACTGACAGGTGAAGTGAATAACATTGCTTATCTTATTACAATGTGACCTGTCAAGAGCCAGTATGCAAAAGGCAGCAAATGAACGGCTAATTTTTTAAGCTGATTTGTTTCTAAGCTTGAAAAATAGGCAAGTGTGAGAATATGAGTGGTTCTGAAAAAGACACATTTCGATGGCAAGATGACTGGATCAGAGCCAAAACAGCAGGTATTGTAAAGCAATGAAGTGACTTGCACCTACCAAAAGTTGTCCAAGGAAGACAACCAGTGACACAGCGTCAAGGTCACAGGGATCAAAGGCTAGACTAATCCCATAGTTTAACTACTGTAGCAAAAACTGCTGAAAAAGTTAATACTGGCTATAATAGAAAGCTGTCAGAGTGTTCATGCTGACTCATGATCTCCACCAAACCAGAACTAGTCTACCTAGTCTACCAACAGTATCAATCCAAACAGTACCTATAGGATGTCCTGGAGAAACAAGTCTTATCAATATGGGCCCCACCTAACATCTATGTAAAGGATCTGGTCCTAATGTCTTGGTGTCAGGTGACAGCACACCCTCAGAAGCTTTGTGAAGTCCATGTCTGGGCAGAACACACACTATTAGTCAGGTGGTTTCATTGGTATTGGTATGGCTGATTGGTTCAAGCATAAAGTGGGCAACCGAGCTGAACTGCCATAGTACAACATATTATGTCCCTTATTTTTCTGATTTTCTGGCCATAGACTGCAAAAAAATACTGTGTGTTTGTGGCAAACATAATACCACAAGAACAAGCTATCAGGCTATTCCAATTATAAACAGGCATTTCTAAGTGTGATGGGCCTGCCAGGGTGAAAAATTATTTGAAAGACTCCTTATTTATTCACCCCTACTTGGCAGCCTCCAACAAATTTGCTGTTAGTTCCAAACAGTGATAACACAGTTCATCATGTCATTAAGGTCCAAAATTGTTTCACATTCTTTTTCAACCAATCTTAACTCACCTCTCGCCTTTTGGCCTCATTCTTTCGATACTTTGTGAAAAGGTGGCAAAGGATGTTTCCGCAGCAGCATGCTACATGGACCAATGGCCCCTCTTTGCCCAGACTCAGACCAGATGACACAGCCAGCACCAGAGTGATGGTTTTAATCATCAGAGTCCATTTGCCAAGGTATCCACGGATGATGAATCCACTGAGAATAGTCTTAATCTGAGGGCCATATTGAGGATACATGTCTCAGCAGAACATTCCTGAATAATACAGCGCAATCTACAATTAGACTAGGCAACAAAAATTTGTCTCATTACATTTTGTAGTGTTTCTTATACAATCTAGGTGCTGATTTCGGTGGTAACGTTTATTTTCATGTAGCTTCAAGGGTTTAGTTAGAAACGTCATTTTTAGAAAAAACTACACTTGGCGGCTCAGCTGACAGTCTTTTGTTATACTTCTAACTTTTTGCAAATTAATATGTTGTTTGTGGTACATGTATATAACAGGGTTGCAGGGTGAGACACACGCATCAGTGAGACTAATATGAAAGTAATAGTAGTATTATAACAACCTTATATAGATAAATTTAGTTTATCTCTAGAACCATTGAAGGTAGGAAAAAACTGATGTCATTTTCTGAATCAGCACAAAACTTGACTAAGAAACATCAAAAATTGCAATGAAACAGATCTTTCATAAAAATTTGTTACCAAGCATTATCAACACCCTTGCAAGAGACGAGCAAACAAAAGTATGAAAAAATGTTGAAAAAATAATGTTGATCATTTAGTACTTTATGGACTTCCTCTATGTGAAAATAACACGAGGTTTCTCTTACAGTGCTAAGGTAAGAAAAGGAAGAATGAAGAAAATCGCTTTTAAACTCTTCAGATTTATTAGTGAAGTAATTTCTCTCGAGCTTCCCACATTTCTTCCCACATATCAGTGAGGTTGCGGACAAAGGCTAGTCATTGCAAAAGCCTGATTCTAAAGTCTATGGAGTATGTTTCGAAATGTTGCCCTGTTGTAGGATCTAACCACAAGCCATTCTGAGCCTTAGAATTGGGTGTGAAGTTTTTATTACTGCAATTTTTGGATTTAATAACTTGATTAGTGAATTCACTGATCTTGCATGTTGAAATTGTATTTAACCTTGGTCAACTAAATGTATGTTTACTCATTTTTATTAAGGGTGCTAAAAAATCAAGAGTCTTATAAATCAAGTTGAGTTGAGAAATAAACACAGATTTGCATAAAAAAATGACAAATGTTTGCCTTACCTCAGGAATACCAGAGCCACAGGCATATGGGGCGAAGGCTCTGACAAGTGACACAGCTAAAAAAGAGAAGAGCAGGGCCCAGCACACATACATTAGATAGTTCATAATGTAAGCTAAAGGCCCATCATTATAACCAATGAGGAGCTCAGCCCAGGTTTTCCAGTTTGGACATTTGTCTCGCTCCTGGAATGTGGTCTCATTGGAGTTCCAGCAGCAATGCTCATGGTTGAACCAGAAGCCTTGGAGACACACGCCTTCCTTCAGGTCCGTCATCCAGTGAGCAGAGATGTCAATTCCACCAGCCAGAGCACCTTTAAATTACAACAAGAAATAAAGTATCAGTGAAACAGTTGATTGTAATGTACTGTGAATATACTGTGTATATAAGCACTAGTAATAGCAATGCATAAAGTTATGATTAAGAACACAAATTATATAACCCAAAAACAAAACAAACAGAACAACTAACCTGACATTAGTCCAACAAGAAGCATAAGAAGCCAACCAGAGAAGGCGTCATTAATGCTCTTCATCAAAGCCCATGTAGACTCTTTGCTCTGATTGGCAATCTGCAAAACAGAAGTAAGAAATTCTAAACCCATGTCCTATGTATGCATATTAAAACTGCATCGTCAACAGTCAGGCTGCCAGACCCTCACGTATGCGCACATACATACGCACATGCACACACTCATACACATACTTTCGTCATGTTGTTACAGTGCTGCTGTCAGTTTGTATGTTTTTTTCTGTGTATGTGTGGTTGGTTCTTGTTTTTCAGATGCAGCAGTCGGAGCGACGATATAGGTGCAGTAATTGTCCTTTAGGTCTTTTTATTTGATTTAGTTTTTCTCTCTCTCTATCGGGTCATTTCTTTTTCTCTAATCTCTTTCCTTCTTCCTTTCTTTCTTTCTTTCTGTTTGAGCTCCCCCTGTCTGATCTGGCTTAATAACACAATAAAATAAAATAATAAACTTTTTTTTTTAAACAAACATGAGGGGCTTATACTGAATTGTTAATGCTCCACTTGGCAAAGCAACGGTACCTGGCATTTCATGGCATCCAGCTCCACATCCTGCTTGCTACAGGGACAAGAAAACAAAACAAACAATAACAGCTGCATCATCGAAATGTCCACTAACCTCTCTGTGACGGTCCCGGTCTTTGGACTTTTCTCGCACCCAGTCAATGGTGTTAAAGTCTTCGTAAGTGCCAACCCCAGGAACTGGTTCATCCAGAAGATCCATCAGCTTAGGGACCTCATTGAGTCCATTCTCAAGTCCACCTGCAAGTGGGATGTAAGATCATAATAAACCGGTGAATGGTTTAAGCCACTAGAACAAACACACACACACATATCTACATACACATACACAAACACTAGTAAAATTAATTCATGAAAGTGCACTTTCTTTGGTATGCACTGTCATTTTCTTCAGTAATACAGTTATAATTATTGAATTAAAATTATGTACTTTCTGTGGAAGCTGCTGTAGGTAGAAGGTGGGCATTAGGACCCAGGCGGAGCTACACAGCGCTGCTTGTTAGCGAGTAGCAACCGGAGCCCATTTAGTAATATTTCTCTGGTAGCTGCATTTGTTCTCAGTTCAACAGAACAATACTATGAGTGTCCATAACTGTTCACTGCTTAACTTTACTTGTTTCCATAAGTGAAAGGAAAGGTTTGGTAAAAAGTTTTCAGCCCTCTATACACGCTAATTCCTTCCTACAACCCTGGGGACTAAGGCTAAGGCTAAGCCCCCCTTGTCTTTCCGTCCTAGTGACGTCCCTCTTTCACAGTAGGCATACACACAGGTTCGAAGACTCGTTCTCGCCCCCCTACAGTGCAAT